>SMSQ01013237.1:90076-159989 GCA_019453375.1 Ctenoplectra terminalis | reverse complement strand
ATTCTAGTTGAAATTAATTTTCGCTGAACGTGTGTTAATTATATACCATTTTCTTTATAGAAATTCATGCAACAAAATAATACACAATATTTCCATCAAACTATATTGAAACAGAAATTGTAAAGAATCGTTTTTAGCTAGTATAGTATACATGATTCTTTACGTCACGCAAAGAATCGTCGCGTACGACCGCAAAGCGTTAAACATTCCGTAGATCGATTTTCCGACATTGTACAAAGCTGTTCCGCGTCAAGGTGAAGCGACAATCGAGAAACGCGTGGTAAAACTGGCGCGACGCTTTACATTTGGACAAAAAGTTGGGTAGCGTTGTTCGGCGACCCGTACGAATCATTATTGTGCGGGTCCGCGCGTGCTGCCTTTTTCTGTCCCGGTGAATGGTAACGACGCCGATGACAGTACGCGCTTGGCTCCTCCATGCTTAATCTCAGAGGAGGTTCGCCGCTTTACGCGTTTACCCCACACCGAGTCTTAAAATAATATTCTCGACTTTTTTGGCTGGGAGCACACGCATGTACGCACGCGCCAAAACAGACGATGCGCTTGCCACGTGCGACACACGCGTGCCCTTTTAAATTCCAGCCCTCGAGGCCGCGATTTTCTACCAAATAATAGGGCTACCATCGATTTACTCCCTCTACCGAAACTGTACCAGTTTATTTTAAATTATAGTCAGCGGGACGAATGCAGCGAGATCGTAAACTGATCCTTCAAGCGTCGAAGTAGAAACTAAAGGATCCTCTTTTACCGTGCACGTATCGTTTCTGCGTATTTATTTGGTGTTTATACATTTCTTGGAGAATGATGAATCGTGTACCTGTAAAATCTTCCTTTAGTATCGTGGAGAAAGTACGAAGTCAGTTTTTGGTTGTTACCTGTGTTGAGTCCGCTAATTTTCTTCTCAAATTCAATTCGAGCTTAATCGACGGTATCTTGGTTTTGGATTTAGCATGAAAGAAGCAATTTATACTCTAAACGTAGATCTTAGTTTTAATTTCAAGTCACGTGGATCTTTATTAAAAGTAATTTCTCCAACTTTGTTATTTTTATTCTTTGAAATGTTCTTTTATTCTTTTTATTCTTTGTGGAATACGAAACAGGAAAAATTCCGTCATCCGTTCTGTGTGTCCATATCGGTTCTCTGTGTCTTAATAAATTTTTAAATAAAGAGTTTTTTGAGGTAACAAAAATGTAAATTCTTCTTTCTGAAAATTCTTGCGTCCCTTGAAACGTGTAAAGGTTCCAATTTTTTTATCAGTCGTGTATTTCGTAACGATGAAAGGGAATTAATAATGAAATACCTTCGCGTGGTCCTTGAACGTGCCTAAAATCCTTGCGCTTCCACAAATTTGTTAAATATTTTTTTCAGATACTCTGCAGAATTTCACAAGCTCGATATTTTTGTTTTAAGCGACTATAATACCGTGTCTAATCAACTTAGTAGTCAGCTCTGGCTTTAGCTTTTGATTTAAATGGGTTGATCGAAACTGGTGCATCGGTGGTCATTGAAATCCGTTGCTTCTTTTACAGGGTACCAGGTCGAGGATGAGGTGCCAGATTTCCAAGAGCTCGGCTCTGATATCGAACAACAGTTTCTCGAGTTGAGCAGTCTGGACGATGCAGTTTTCATCGACGGTTGAGGAGAACATCGAAGGAGGAGGACGAAGGGAAGGCCTCGTGGCGAACGCCATATTTCCAAAGACTTGTTTCCACTTTTTTGTACTCGATTTTATACACTGACTCGATTACTTTATAGATCTATTTTTGTACATAGGCAATTGTATATATTACGATTAAATATATGGTTTTATTATCCCAATCTCTTCCTTCCTTATTTCATAAACATTTTCGCGGAATCTTATAAGTGAAACGATATTCTCGATACTCTTTTTTTCTCTCACCTTTAAGAAACAATTATAAAAATGATCAGTGTGTAAATTAAGTTACCTTTATTATGCTTATAAAAGATAGGCACTTTATTTATTCATCGTACAAGCCACAAACATGATACCGATTCTTCCAAATAATTATTCAATTCTAACTTTTTCTTTTTTTTTCCAGTATACCATATTCAGTAATTCTTCTTCCGACAAGAATTTTGTTACAGAAACATAGTCAAAAAGTTGTGATTCGTGTATTTTCTTCATCGTACATCCTTATCAGAACTTACTTTAGTTACGTTTTATACAAAGTACAATATTGCAATAACCTTGGTAGAAAACTGACAAGTTCGCTAATAAGAATTTTTCTTTCTTTTTTCTTTTTTTTTCTGTAGAGCATGTTGTTAACCTACTATAGTGGCCTCTTGCACACATTGTAGCGATGACACGCTGCAGCAAGCTTTGTATAAAAAGCAGTGTGACCCACTACAGAGATCTTTTAGTGGCGAAGGGGTTAAGCAACCGTTTATTTTCAAGCGCTGCTGCACTGCGATGGCTTCGCCCCCTCCGACAGAGTGTTGCAAATTAGTTTAAGGAAATTCGCGAGTGCCTGGTTTTGGATCTCGTTCGAGTGCACCTGGAACAAACGCGATAAGGAAAGAGAAAACGATCAATAGATGATTCATTGACGATTGGATGCTTGTATGGTAGTACTCGCTATGTCGAGTTACTCACTCCGTTGATCGTGATCGTTGGAACGAATGAGAGTTTCGGTTCCAGGGCCTTTGTTCTCTCGCCATTTGCGACCAGCAGTTCTTTGGACAGAGGACCCTCGATGCACTCGTTGATGCTCTTCTGTGTCTGCTCGCTTAGTTTCGCTGTCTCGGCACACTGCAAGATCGATGGTATTATTTTATGAAAAAGTTGATTCGCTTTGGAAATATAAGAGGAACATTTTTTTCATAAAAGATAGTGTCTTCGGGGGAAAAAGAATTCTGCTTTGTTTCTTTTCTGTTTCTTTCGGTTTCTATAATTTTGGGCACATTTGAAGGATTGTCTTGATAGGTTCATTCTGTGTAATAGAATTTTTTGTTATGGAAATTATTTGTTTAAATACTTTATTTATAGTCGTATTTGGATGGATCTATTTCTGCAATTTCTTTTTGGGGGATTTTTTTAATTCAAATGCAGGTTTGGTTTAAGGTGTTCAAAGATTGATATTCTATTTCTGTTTGGATCAAAATTATTTTAGTCTTAGTGCGATACAGAACGATACTTTATATTAATATTCTATTTCTTTTGAAATTATTTAATATTCTATTTCTTTCTTACTTAGAAATGTTCTAAAAAAAATAGAAAAATTAATGACGGTATAAAGAAATATATTAACACTATATATTAACACTTATTTGTTTTTAACTAATTCATACAGTAAAATATCAAAGAAAGAAGCATCATTATCTAGAATTGAACGCAAAGTTGGCCAAAGATATTACAAAACTGCATGATTCATTTACCTACATACTTATCACCTTTTATCCTTCATTCTTTACTCTGACAATACCCGTAACATCCACAGAAATCAATAAAAAGAACAAAATATTCCATCCATTAAAAATTCTTCCACGAACAACAACAGAAACATAAATACTTCATTATCAGGAGACATTCTTATCCCGTTAAGTGAAACCAAAATTGCCGGACCTTAAAAACCAAACCAAACATTATTTCAACATCCACCATACTTTCCAGAACTATCCTTTCCAAGGATATCGATCTTTATCAAAGAATGAATCAAACAGATTACAATAACCTTGTCCATCATCATGAATCCTCTTATAATTCATGCAAATGGCCATCAATCGGCTCGCTGTACCGATAAATTGCCCAAGAAACTTATTTTCTCGGTCGAGGGAAAATGGCACACGCATCGTACGTTCATGATAATTATCGGAGAGCCACGGATGTCCAGTTGGTCAGTTCGGAAAATAGAAAAAGATAAATGAGTACCTGTGAAACGGATGACGGTGGGTAACGCGAGGTCATTGCGCAACCAACCAGATCCACGGTGAGTTGTTGAACCTTTTCAGCCGGTTCCTGGTTCTTAATCGCGTCGATACCACACGCCTGGGCCATGTTCCCCTCGCATTCGGATGGCCCGTGCTGGCACGAGAACTTCCATTCATTGTTTCCAGCGTCTTTGGAGTACTGTGTAACATAATGTATGATTAATATTGGTGTACAGAGTCTCTATCTGAAATATTTTATTTTTCACTGCGACATTCTCGACATAATGTTTAAGATAGACTTTCTTGAAATTAAAAGCGCAGAACTTGTATTCATTGTTTCCAACGTCTTTGGTGTACTGTGTAACATAATATATAATTAAATACTAGTGTACAGAGTCTCAATTTTAAATATTTTTGTTATTTTAGTCCTTTCACTGCGACATTCTCGAAATTAAAAGCATAGAATTTCCATTCATTGTTTCCAACGTCTTTGGAGTACTGTGTAACATAATATATAATTAAATACTAGTGTACAGAGTCTCAATTTTAAATATTTTTGTTATTTTAGTCCTCTCACTGCGATATTCTTGAAATTAAAAGCATAGAATTTTTATTCATTGTTTCCAACGTCTTTGGAGTACTATGTAAGATAATATATAATTAAATATTAGTGTCCAGAGTCTCAATTTTAAATTTTAAATTTTAGTCCTTTCACTGCGATATTCTCGAAATTAAAAGCATAGAATTTCCATTCATTGTTTCCAACGTCTTTGGAGTGCTGTGTAACATAATATATAATTAAATATTAGTGTATAGAGTGTCTGTCTTAAATATTCTCTGACTCTCATTATTTTTATTACGATGATTATAGTTAAGATAAAATTTAATAAAGAATCAATTGTTAATTTGATTCTTTGTTAAGAAGATAGTAATTTGTGTTGATTACTTTTTATTTTAAACTAGATTTTTCAAACTCAGTGTCGCGTGACTAATCTTCTGACTAATTGTCAATAAAATACCAGGAAAACCCAACAATGTCCCGTTTTACGAGAGAAACACGTTATCGCGTTAAAAAACGATCTTTTTGAATTTTTTAAAGGAACGTGTATATTCTAAAAAATATACATAACGAAAGAATTGAATATAATTTATAGTTAAAATAGTTTAAGAAAGAAGGAAAAAGCTAAAGTTTATATACAAAACGCACAATGTGCGAACGTAATTGATTAAGTAATAGCACAGTAAGTTTAATAGAACATTTTAAAGCAAACCACGACTCACCGATGCTTTTCCATAGGGAATGAAAGTAATGCTGATGTAATCCTTCAATGCACTGTACGACGGCAATAGCTGATTCTTGATCCATCGCATACTATCGCCGCATAGCGATTCATAATAAACATCTACACGTATCGGCGTGTTGGACGCCTCGTTGCCAGCCACCTACACAATTATCAAAAGAATCAGCGCGTACAGTCTTCAGAATCCAATAAATTCTTATTATCTTTTCCTCTAAAATTACAGCATTTTTATAATTAATTTCTACTCAATTCCTACTGACAGTAAATTAATAATAAATTAATTTCCACTTATAATATTAAAATTAAAGTCGTTAGTGACCACTAACCGGTACATCCTTATTTTATTGATCATCAAATATTACTTTAAAAAACTATCAAGCTTTCAAATTCTTCTTATCAAAATAAAAACAATCTTATAAATCAGCGTACGAAACGGAACAACCTAAAACAAAAATAATACTAAAATTACAGTATTTTTATAATTAATTTCTGCTCAATTCCTACTCACAGTAAATTAATAATAAATTAATTTCCACTTATAACATTAATATTAAAATCATTCGTGACCACTAACCGGTACATTCTTATTTTATTGATCATTAAAAATTACTTTAAAATACTATTAGGCTTTCAAATTCTTCTTATCAAAATAAAAACAATCTTATAAATCAGCGTACGAAACGGAACAACCTAAAACAAAAATAATACTAAAATTACAGTATTTTTATAATTAATTTCTTAAATTACGTAAATTAATAATAAATTAATTCCTACTTATAAACTTAATCCGACGATAAAATTTATACGATAATTTGCTAGTTTCGATGTCAAATTGAATACATATTTTTAAACTTTGTAAAATTTTGATACAATTGCAGCCACGATACAGCGAAGTGGTAAATTACAATATTAACACTAGAACTACCGAGATGGTCAAAATGACTGGTTCGCAATCTCTCGTATAAATTCTATAAATCTATAATGATGCATTTTTAGGAATCAATTGTGTTTTTCTGTAACGAAAATGAATAAATATTTATTTCCTTTGCATTTTATATTTTTTTCAAACAGCTATTACTTTGAATTCTTTGGTTCAAATAGATACACTTTAATCGTCGGTAGTTCTAGTGTTCGTGCTAGATTTACGGAACTCGAAAATTTGACGGATTTCAAACTTCACTCGTTTCTGAAATTTTCGATCCTTTCTTTTTATTTTCCATCTGAAATAAAAAGGTTTTTCGAGCTGAATATTAAAAGAGAGTTGAAGTTTTTTTTTTTTTGCTGGCTGAAATAAATAAAATTGATAAATGTAAGAATTAGTTGACCGAGCTTTATCAGGCTTCGTTGATGTTTTATTTAATTATTTTACAGATACTTTCATAACATTTTTCTGTAAGAAATCTTTCACTGATCTTTGTACAAAGAACCGTCGTGAATAACCGATGAACAGGTTTCAATCTTGCGCGTACTATCGTAAAAAAATACTCGAGAACCGGATTCTCATCCAAATCGGGTGTTCCAAATTAGATTCAAAAAGATACCGTTTTCTTTCGCCTCGCTATTAATAACGGAACGAAAAAAATTGACGAAAATTTTGAAACAAAGAACTTTAAGTTTGAAAAGAAATTCTTTTTTTTTTATTCATTAGAGAATGTTATTCAAAAGAGATCGTTTTAACATTAAAACTACCAAAGCGGTCAAAATACCGGATCATAATTTCTGATAGATATTTTATTAATTTTTAACCGTGCATTTTTTAGTATTTTTAGTATTTTCAGTGATTTTCTGTAAAATATATGATCAAAGATTTATTTCGCTTGCATTCTGTATTTTTTTTTCAAATATCTATTATTGTAATCTTTTTTTTTTAGTACAAATAGATGTACTTTGAGTTATAATTTTTGTGTTAAGATTAATGTGTAATCTGGTATTATTAATATAAAATAAGTATTTTATAAAGCACGCTTTTGGTGATATCAATGTTTACAGAAGATTAAAAATTAAATTGATAAATTGAAACGATGTACCGAAGGTAGAAAGTAACCACAGAATAGGGAAAAATGTTTAACGACGCGCAGAAGAAAGTTTCACTTCTTAATTTGTGCAATAACTATCAGAGAATATAGTCGGTTGTTAATGCACTATTAGCTGTCAACATAATTCCAATAATAATTACTATCTTAATTACTATATACTACATTTATTTATTTATATTATTACTAATTATTTAATATATATCTGTTCCAATAATAATCACTAACTTAATTACTATACACTAACCATTTATTACTATTCATTTATATTATTACTTGTTTAATATATATATGTTTCAATAATAATCACTAACTTAATTACTATACACTATTTATTACTATTTATTTATATTATTACTATTATTAACTATTCAATATATATATGTTCCAATAATAATCACTAACTTAATTACTATACACTAACCATTTATTACTATTCATTTATATTATTACTTGTTTAATATATATATGTTTCAATAATAATCACTAACTTAATTACTATACACCAACCATTTATTACTACTCATTTATATCATTACTATTACCAACTATTCAACATATATCTGTTCCAATAATAATTAATAACCTAATGACTACATACTATTTATTAATAAACTTCCATACTCTTCCACTCTGCGTTAACTTACAAAAACATACAACAACATACAAAAACTGTCCGCACAAAAAAGAGGTGTCAATTTCCGAATTAAAAAACACGCAACAGCGTCCGGCGTTAAAAGTGAAACTAAAGAAAATTCTCACTCACCAGGGTACCATGGCCGAGGGCCACAACGGCGAGTATGGCGGCGAGGGAGCAGCTCGAACTGAACAGGTAGCACCGCATGGTCTTTCTGGTCTGCTGATAAACCGGCCACCAGCCTTTAAACCAGCTTTATCTATAGCACCATCGGCCGATGTCGAGGAAGGGGACTTCGAAAATGTAGAAGGGGGCTGGTGGAAAGAGGAAGAACGAGACGGACGGTGGAGAGTGAGATGAATAATCAATAATACGCTCGGTGGCATTTAAAACGTTCCATTGCTTCGAGGAATGCTTTGCCACCATTCTTACTTCGATCGGGGTACCGTCCTTTATATTTTTCAGGTGTACGCCGAGGAAACCAACGTTTGATTGATGGCTCGTTTCCCTTCTTCTCCTCTTCCTCCTGCGAAGCATCGTTCCTTTTGTCTTTGGGGCACACCGAGAAACGGTGAAAGCCGAGTTTACGACCGAAAACTTGCGAGAACTTCTCAAGCTCTTTATTGAACGCGATGAAGTTCATCGATGAGCTTCAGAGAAATTTTGTGCGATTTATTTTGCGATAAATTTCAAGTACACGGATGTCGGTGGCGTTCGATCACATATAACTTGTTGCGCGTAGGTTTTAATTGGTTAAATAAGGTTGCTGATTGATCTTTATCGTTAGTCGCTGATCGAACAGTTCGAATCTGTTTGAAATTAATAATTTTGAAAATCACTGAAACGAGCGATGGGTAGATTTGCGATTATAAAGATAGTTGAATTATACTCTGTGAAAGACATTTGTTGTATTTATATGACAAAATAACTTTCTTTGAAAGTAATTTAGCGAACTTTAAATATTACTGATTGTTTAATTCTTTTGGCATTGGTATTATTAAATTGCTTTGGTAACGCGTTTAAAAGAAACAGCAGTAACTTTGAAAATTAAAATAAAGTATGTTTGAAGAAAATTTTTAGCTTGTTTGACGAAATATTTTTCCACTTCTTAATAGTATTATAATAGTATGTCTAATTTCATTAGATTCATAAACGAGACATCCTGTATATTTAATAAGGTAAAGTACTACCTGACAGAAGGAGCGAAAGTCCATTATTTGAAGATTTAGGTTTTCCTTCACTCGCCCTCAATAGTAGTGAGACATGCAATAAAGTTTAGAATTTCCGAAGGGTATAATCAAAATTGGCATATTCGAAGGTATTAACGTTCTGAAAGTAGATAAAATTTTTTTTTCTACCGACTATGAAATAATCGGACGTCGATCAGTTTTAGTTTTATTTAATTCCTTTATCAATTTTCTTAGTCATTTAGTTACAATTTGTCGGTTTCTTAATTAATTTTGAGCGATTCTGTAAAAAAATTCAAATCGCCATATTATGCTATGTTTAGAAGCTTTATTTATCTTCAGAATTGCATCATATCCTAAACAGTAGAATACTGTTATCAAATATCTTGTTATCGGAGGGTATTTAGTACACAGATTCCGGCAAACTATTACGAAGAATTAGAACAACAGTAATTAAACAGAATTGTACAAAATTGTGTGTCAGTATATACATAAATATAATATTTCTTCTTTTATTTTCATTTTATATACAAGAACTTCGATATTTCAATTGGAGGAAAAAAAAAGGAATTGTATTTAATAATTATGTAAATTTTGTTCGTGTCCTTTTGTCGACGATGCGTAGACGACCTTTAGTCGTTTTTATTCCATTTGCTTACCCTTTTTCCTCATCTCTAGAACCATTCTTAATTACCAAGTTGAATGAGATAAAAAAAGAAATTTGATTTCATGAAAAAATTAAATACTCGACAAAGTATTCTAGATCCTAATTGTTGAAATGAAAATAGTAAAGAGAAAACACAAGGCTCAAAAAGTGCGAGGTACATGTAAATTAATTATGAAAAGTGAAACGTAACGTACGACTTTCTCATTCGAAGCAAGTGTGTACCGTGTCACGAATTGCCTGGTGTCAGGCAAACGTCGATATACATAACTGCTTGCAATGAAATTGGGTAACCGATAATTTGCTGCCAAAATTTCCGTAACTAAAGACTATTAACTAAGCAAAGAACTTCATTGGATAGTAATTTACATAAAACTTTACTTTCACCTTTAGAAAATACAATGATGTACAATCGGTTATAGAGATCAATCGATGCTAAATGCGATTAAAAACGACTTTTAATTTCACAATTAAAGGAAAGATAAAGAATAAACGGGTTATTATAAAATTTTGCTATGATATTCAGTGATAAGAAAAATGATAAATCAAAGCATAACGATTAATAACAGTATTATCTGAAATTAAATTGAAAGAAATACTTTAAGTAGTTACAATACTTTTAAATAAATAAATAATAAAGATAATATTACAATGAAAATAAAAATCTCATTCTCACAAGATTCAAAGTATCATAACATTTTAATATCGACAAGGTTGATCTCTGTTCACATTGTACGTAAAAATAAATGCAAATATCAAAACCGATATTTCATTTTGTTTACGGGATAAAGAAACACGAAATTTAATTTGGCTTTTATAATTACAACTAAATTTTATCTGTCAATCTACTGTACACAACAACATTAAATAAAATAGGATTAAGAATCGATGCCCTGATGGAATTTCAATTGATGTTTATAGTCTTTCATTTCCCTTAGCAAAGTTTCCGCTCGATCTCTAAACGTTTTAGCCAAATCTGTGTTTTGCTGCACACCATCGCCCTTTTTGTGCATTATAGATACATTCGCACAAGCATACGGATTTCCTTGTTCGCAAGACTTTAATGACAGAACATACGCCTCTTTTAGATTTTTTTCAACAAATCCTGCAATACCGCTTAAGTAAATGCCTGACAAATAAAAGCAAGCTTTATCGTCGTTCGAATCACATGCAGTCTTTAACATTTGCATTCCAAGCTTCATCCGGTCGTCTCTAGCTGGTTTAAATTTTTCTTCAGATACCGCAAGAATACCTGCATGTAGGCAACCCTTTGCATCACCGTTATCACAACCCTTTCTAGAGTAGTTGTACGCTTCCTGAATATTCTTCTCACATTCCGTACCTGTACACGTAGAATTTTCAATTCCATTAAAAAATGAATTCAATTCAATTTCGTAGAATATAAAAGGAAATAAAACAAATTTACAAAAGATTTAAAACATCACAAACTATTTTTATCACGTTAAGCGCTACGCCTGAAATTTTCGCTTAGGCGTCGATGGTTTCTCAGAACCGATAGTATCAATTTCAAAAAACAATACCTTATAATTCATTAACGGGTTCTATTAAATCGCATTAAACAAAGATACGACTTTCTTTTGTAGGCCTCTACAATTTTCTATTTAAATTCTTAAGTATTTTGCCGCCAAATGTTTTTGAATTAGTATTNTTCTTAAGTATTTTGCCGCCAAATGTTTCTGAATTAGTATTGCACCGCACAGCCTTTTTCTTTTTTCTTTTCTCTTACGTGGGGGAAATCTTCCAAAGACACCCCCTGAGGGAGGGGCCGGGGTAGTGTGGGATTTGTAGCCACTAAAACCCCCAAGGTGGCCATCCCCTGCGCATATGGGGATANGAGGGAGGGGCCGGGGTAGTGTGGGATTTGTAGCCACTAAAACCCCCACGGTGGCCATTCCCTGCGCATATGGGGATGCACCACACAGCCTAACGGAAAGCCGACTAAAATCGGCGTGGCGTTTAACGCGTTAACGATAACGCAACAATATTTTCCACGTTACACATTTCGAATTTCGCGGGCCGATGCAAGCGCCATCTTTGCTTACCCAGTAGGTTATAAATGCCGTATTTCGTACAACTTTTGCCAAAATTGTACTTGTCGCAATTCTCCTTGTATTGCTTCGATGCCTCTTTATGATCCACTTTTATTGCTTCGTAATAATCGCCGAGCAGATGACACACTGTTGGAAAAAAAATATCAGGTTAGAAAATAAAAAATACAAGGTTAGAATCATTAACAACCCGAGTTACCCACCATCCGGTCGTTTCTCGCTTAAACAACCGAATTTATATTCGATGAGGATATTTTTTAGGTACTCTTCGACCTCTTCGCTATTCTTTAAATTATACCTCGACATGTCAATTGGGTATTTTTAAACGATGAACGCAGAACGAAAATACGAAATACGAATTGAGAAATGTAAGCACATGGCTCCTACCACGAAGACCAATCAAACGATGAAACGGCATGCGCGCGCATTGGATAATTTTTCGAATGAGCGCAAGTCGACAACGAAGGTGTTGGTAATTCACAACATTGGTAACTCGCGTGTCAGTTTAAGTGCGCTTGTCATGCGGTGCACTGTACGTTTAAAATTATTTTTTCGCGGCACACGAGGACGTATATATTTCACGACCGTAGGATAAACTCTCGTATGCCGAGAAAGAAAATATTGTTTCGTTAACGTGAGTAGCTGCAATTTGACTTTTCGCATCGACGCTTTTTTATAAATTTTTTTTACGAACTACTTGCTTGCAACCGATTGAAAAATGATTTTGATTTTATTTTTACGTTATTTAAGATCATTCGTGTTTTTGAATTATATATTTTGGTGGTGTGATTGATTCGCTGTCGACTTTTTAAGGTTACCGAGTTGTGTTGTTTTAAAATAAAAAGCTAGGTTTTTAAAATTTCGATAAGTTCTAATTTGTGGTTTATATTTATGAAAGAATTTTTTTTATTGTTTTTTTAGTTGAAAAAGAAATGTATGTATATTTGTTGAAAAGTTAAATGATCGCGTACGATTGTTGGTATTCGTATAAAATAAGATTTGCTGGATTAACAGCTTAATAATTTAATGAAATATAGAATGATTGAATCGTTGAAATTAATTGGAATATTAAATTATATATATCTTTCTGTTGTTTAATAAAAAAGCAATTATGCAGCGATGTTTAATACTCGCACAAAAATATAATATTAAAAAACAATAATACTTTTATTATACCATATTAATACCTTTAAAACAAAGCAAATCTCAAGGTTTTCGTATTATATTAACTTCGTTTTAAAAAGAACTCCGTAAGCGCCATCTTTCATTTAAAAAAATATAAACATTCTCATGGGAAAAAAAAAATTATGCAACATAATTTATTTACAAAATTCTTTTGCCAATAATTTATTTACAAAATTCTTTTGTGAATAATTTATTTACAGAATTCTTTGGCGAATAATTTATTTACAAAATTCTTTGGTGAATAATTTATTCACAAAATTCTTTGGTGAATAATTTATTTACAAAATACTTTGGTGAATAATTTATTTAAAGATTCTTTTGCGAATAATTTATTTACAAAATACTTTGGTAAATAATTTATTTACAAAATACTTTGGGAAATAATTTATTTACAAAATTCTTTGGTGAATAATTTATTTACAAAATACTTTTGCGAATAATTTATTTACAAAATTCCTTTGCTAATAAGTTATCTACAAAATTCTTTTGTGAATAATTTATTTACAGAACTCTTTTGCGAATAATTTATTTACAAAATTCTTTGGTGAATAATTTATCTACAAAATTCTTTTGCGAATAATTTATTTACAAAATTCTTTGGTGAATAATTTATTTAGAAAATTCTTTTGCCAATAATTTATTTACAGAATACTTTTGCGAATAATTTATTAACAAAATTCTTTTGCGAATAATTTATTTACAAAATACTTCTGTGACCAACCCTAGTATCTGTAAGAATAACTATGTCCAATCTAAGATTTGCTTCTATGTAGTAGAACAGCTTGCAAAGTTTACTCGGTTAGGAGGTCGTCTTCTTATCTACCCTTCGTGATCAGAATTCATCTACATGTAAAGCGCGAACGTAAAGTACCAGGAATGAGTTGTACTCCTGTAACTTATGTCCAACTAGTTCATTCCTCGCTTACCGTTGGTATACATTTAAAATTGTTGATCTTCTGCCGGTTGCATAACCTGTAAGTCCTTTCATCACGAACACATCAACGACATCTGCATATGATTATCACTCACACATTAACCCTATGCACTTGGCCTATTTCTGTCCACCGCCTCCTTTAATTTGATTGATATTCTGGCTCACGCGGGTGCTCGCAACATAAGATTTCCATTCCACGATTCATAACTTATTCAACTTATCCAACTTATTCAATGTACTTTGTGTACACTCACATTTATGAATATTCAATATCTCGTGTTCCTCGGTTATTTATTATTTATTTTACTTTCAGTAATAAACGGCATGAATATTGATAATTGGATTGATATTTCAAGGTTAAAGATTATAGGTAAATCCTTCAAATTAATTTATGATCACATGACACTTGGAAACAAGTCATTTTTTACCTAACCGTGTTTTTCTTTCATTAAAAAATAAATCGCTCTGGGTAACGTATGAATTTTCTTGTGTCAATTTCGAAGATATATTTTTACAATTAGAAATTCTTTCTAGCGAGACGAGAACGCGCTTGGAAAATAATTCAAGGATCGTAGCAAGGTTAAAATCATTATAAAAAAATACGTATAAATAGTATCAATAAATAATGACAAACATAAATATCCTGATACAATTCTTTCAGAATGGAACAAACATTTTTTCACAATCTTCCATACTCCATTGACTTATAAACTTTCACGATTAATTTTTCCTGTTACTCAAGGTAATACTTTAATTAATATTAACTCGTTTTAACAACTTGATTCTCATATAATTTCTCTATTCTCCACAGTAATGGAACTATTGAACACAACATTATCTTATTGTATCTTAAACTATACGTCATAAGCACGATTTAATTATTTAATTACTCTCATAATTCTTGATCTAACCTACTATTAATAATAATCAAACCTGCCACGGTTTATCTCACTGTGTAATTATTTCTATTACACGTTCCAACAGTCTAGACATATTTTACAATTAATTACAACAGCTCTTCCACTCCCTGTATAATTATATTTTATCACACGCTGAATGATCCATTGTAAACTTCGATTGCAAAGTGTTCCCGGACCATTATGCAATCTCGAACGGCACATTCGGCTATTTTGCATCCAAATAGGATTTCGCGAATGCCGGTCACATACACAGATGTTTGTGTACAGCTGGAACACGCCGTAATTCGGGGTGATTCAACGCGTAACCGGGTTCAAGGGCAACTCATACATTCCACCGTCACACCGATGGAATATTTAACGAGCAAAAAGGAAGGTGCTCTTGAAACGCACGATATCGAGTTCGTGTCGCCGGTAATGGCGTCGAAAATTACACGAATCACAGTTGTGAAGAAAATTGATATATATATTTTTTTTCTTTTTTAACTTTCTTCTTTAAACATCGATCGCCAATGTTTTAACCTTGGTTCGTTATTTTTACGTTCGACGTGTTTGGTCGCAAGAATGAAGGAAGTTAATTTGTAGATGTAGAGATATTCTTCTTTGTAATGATTTTGGAATGCATATTAATTTCACGTGGTTTTGAAAGTTAAATGTCCATTCGCGAGAAATTGTGAGAATGGCGCTAATTTTATTCTCGAGTGGACACTTAATTTAATTTTCAGTGATCTCCCAGTCAAAGCTGGGATCTCACAGCCACCTGACATAATTGTTAACCCTTTGCACTCGGCGAATCGCTTTTACTCGTCATTTGGGTTAACGCGATAACTCGAACTGCCATAATGGATATAAACATTTTTTTACCTTATGTAGCTTGATTTAATTCCATCATGAATTTCTATATTTTGAATAATTTTAATTAATTTAATCTGTTATGAAGTTAAATTAATTTTTACGTGGAAAAGTTGATTGAACATGGATAACAATTAGGGAATGTTTTTTTTTGGTTTGTCGTTTGAAATTCTTTTTCTTATCGCTGGGATAAATACGAATAGGATATATGAAATAGGATGCTTGATGATATATATATTTTTTTTCTTTTTTAACTTTCTTCTTTAAACATCGATCGCCAATGTTTTAACCTTGGTTCGTTATTTTTACGTTCGACGTGTTTGGTCGCAAGAATGAAGGAAGTTAATTTGTAGATGTAGAGATATTCTTCTTTGTAATGATTTTGGAATGCATATTAATTTCACGTGGTTTTGAAAGTTAAATGTCCATTCGCGAGAAATTGTGAGAATGGCGCTAATTTTATTCTCGAGTGGACACTTAATTTAATTTTCAGTGATCTCCCAGTCAAAGCTGGGATCTCACAGCCACCTGACATAATTGTTAACCCTTTGCACTCGGCGAATCGCTTTTACTCGTCATTTGGGTTAACGCGATAACTCGAACTGCCATAATGGATATAAACATTTTTTTACCTTATGTAGCTTGATTTAATTCCATCATGAATTTCTATATTTTGAATAATTTTAATTAATTTAATCTGTTATGAAGTTAAATTAATTTTAACTTTTAAGTTTCAAAATTTAAATTAATTCCATCACTAATTTAAATTATTAAAAATATAGAAATATAGAATGGAACTAATTTAAATTTTGAAACTTACAAGTTGAAATTAATTTAAATTCATTACAGAGTAGATTAATTGAAATTATTCAAAATATAGAAATTGATCTACTCTATAATGAATTCAAATTAATTTCAACTTGTAAGTTTCAAAATTTAAATTAATTCCATTCTAAATTTCTATATTTCTAACAATTTCAATCAATCAACTCTACAATCAATTAAAATTAATTTCAACTAACAATTATAAACTTTTTCAATATTCCACATATCTTTCTATTATACAAGACCCAATATAATAAAACCTAAGCTTTACAATTTTGCTTTCTGTGATATTTCAGGAAGCAATCCTCGAAATGCATTTACGATTAACACTCGTCTCTCAAGTGCAAAGTGTTAACGCGCGCAACTCCAAATCCGACCTCAAAAAAAAGAAGCGTAAAACCACTCAGTTTCTTTTATCTTTAGATGAGCGAATCCGTGAAAGTGGCCGTGAGATGTCGGCCGATGAACGCTCGGGAGCTGCAACAAGGATGCAGGGTACGTTCACAGAGGCAAAGGACAATGAACGACCAGTGTGCACGAAATCATCGCCGCTTCCGACTCCGTCTCACATGCACCCACACGAATCGGCTGTTCAGCTGTGCACCGTTCACACTTCCGCTTCTGTTTCTCGTTTTGTTTATCCGTCCAAAGTATGTGGAAAACTCATCGCTCTATCGAGCGCGTTGTATCCTAGCGACCGTATCAAAACATGCGACCGACGTCCACCGAGGCTGCAATTTTCCTGCTCGATGATTTTTTACGGGATACCACTCGGTCAACCCTCGCTTTTGGCGTAAGTTCATTGGACGAGTGGAATACGTCGAGTTGGGAAAGGTTTTGGTTTCATTTAACTCTTTGCGGCGCAGGATTTCAGATAATAAAATAGTTCATGTTGCATAGAAATTTTATTCAGTTTCAAATGAAACAAAATTGGTACACTTTTACTAACAAAGGAATCGTATAATGCCGAGACATACAAAAAATTATAATAATTTAATTTAATTTGTTGTTATAGGAGCCATATGGATTCATGAATGGTACTTATTAAAACGCATTCTTTTCCCTAAGTCGAGGTGGGACTAAAAATGCCCCACCATGCATCGCGATGCGTCAAAAATGTGGGACACTTTTAATCCCAGCGTGCCCCAAAGAGTTAACACGTTAAGCGTTTAACGCCGAAGCTACCGAAGCATTTAAATTACCGGTTCGTAATTTCTTTTATATTATCTTTTATATTAATTTCTTTTATAATTCGTTTTATAAATTGTTAACGGTGCACGGATTTTTTGTAAAATATGTGGTAAACGATTTGTCTCTGGCGCATTATGTATATTTTTAAGTATCTATTATTGTAATTTTTTTTATACGAATAGGTATAATTTAATGATCGGTAGGTTTAGTGTTAAGATTTGGTCAATTTTATGTTAGATTGTGTAGGATGATACGAAGTTAAAAATATTTGCCAAAAAATAGCGAAGAATTTAAAAAGAAGATTGTAGAAGTCTGCGAAGTAAAGTCGTATCTTTTAATAAAACTCATTAATGAATTATAAGAAATTATTTTTTATAAATTAGCAACGTCGATCCTTAGGAATAACGGGTAAAGTTAGATGCAGAGGAGCGACTTTTGTCCACGCGATTTTTCTGCGATCATACGTTTGTCTTCGTTACTTTGACTTGGTCAAACAGATTTTATTGTTGGCTTGACAAAAGTCGTTCGTCTGCACTGTATCTGAACGAAAACTTGAGAGTCGGTTTGTAGGGACTGATGTGGCGCTTAACGTGTTAAATCTACGGCCTTTGGGTCATTTTGGACCCAATTGTGTTCCCTATTCTTGTAAATACTTCTAATTTTGAAATATGTGTAAAGAAGGTATTTAAAAATGTATCAATATGCCTGATTTTTCGCTTCAATGTTAAAGATTTATTTTTCTCAAAATTGGGAAACTTATTTTTTTATAAATAAGAGCATGATTGAATCCAGCCAGGAGAATCAGTCTTAGAGAGCCTCTATTTTCATTGGTTCGAGGATTTTGGCGAGTAATGCCAAAATAAATTGTAGAGATTTTTGTTTATGATTTTTTATGGCTTTTATATGATGCGGCCTTGTAGATTCGAACGTCTGGAACTTTATTTGAGACCCTTTGAGAGTATGAATTTTTTAGCGAGTTAGAACTGTCTGTCTTTAGTTCCGTAATAACCGTGCACACACGATTGAATATTTTATGAGACTACTTTTCCGGACGATTTTAGATTTCGCTATACTCGAGTAGGAACATTTATAGACAGTATTTCCGACATTTCACAAAGTAGGTTTTTAGTTTGCATTTTTATCCTTTCAACTTTCTCCAATGGTAAATGTATGAATTGAATCTCAAGATGCGGTATAATAATTATTTTGGTATTATACACAGTGCTGGATTATGAGGTTTAAAGACTCTAAGCGATTAAAAAATTTTGAGACTTTATATTACTGTTATTGCTATGCAAAACACTTAAAAAATTTTGATTATTGATATGCAAAGCACTTAAAAAACTTTGAGACCTTATATTACTGTTATTGCTATGCAAAACATTAAAAAAATTTTGATTATTGATATGCAAAGTATTTAAAAAATTTTGAGATTTTATATAACTGTTATTGCTATACAAAACATTTAAAAAATTTTGAGACCTTATATTACTGTTATTGCTATGCAAAACGCTTAAAAAAAATTTTATTATTGATATGCACAATACTTAAGAAATTTTGAGACCTTATATTACTCTTATTGCTATGCAAAACGCTTAAAAAATTTTATTATTGATATGCACAACTCTTAAAAAATTTTGAGACCTTATATTACTGTTATTGCTATGCAAAACGCTTAAAAAATTTTGATTATTGATATGCAAAATACATAAAAAAATTTTGAGACCTTATATTACTGTTATTGCTATGCAAAACGCTTAAAAAATTTTGAGACCTTATAGTACTGTTACTACCGTGCAAAACCCTTAAAAAATCTTGAGACCTTATATCGCAATTATTTCTATGCAAAAGATTTCAAAATTCAGAACTATGGTTTACAGTTAAACAAATTTCCTCACCCTGGAGACCCACGGTGCTCTAGGCATCTATTTTATTTATCGATTAATCCAGCACCGGTCACACATGAGCGTATTTCACTTTTCTACGTTTCAGACAATCGATCACAAACTTATCATGAGTCATACAATTGCACCCCCGCAAAAGTTACACCTACGCTTATTGTACACAGGTGTGTCTCGTATGCCAGTGTGTCAACCACGTGTGTCGTCATGCATAAACGTAAAAGAAGGGAAAAAAAAGGGAACAATAGTGGTAGCACGATTGTAGCTCTCCATCGATTTGGCATATATTCTGTTCCATCGATAAGCGCAAACGTGTGTACGTATGTAAAGAGATGTGTGCACCGACGGTTCGATACGGTTATCTATGCATCACGTATGCACCGATCAGCTTAGCGTGCCTACGTTGCCTACTGAATATATTATGGAATGGTAAATTTAATGACGACTACTGGTAAACGATGCTCCGTGATACGTAGTCAGAGAGAACGTTGATGGACGTCTGATGAAAGTGGAAAGAGGTTCTAAATTAACACTTAGAAGACAGAATAAAATAAGCTTTCTTTATCTATTTTCTTTTTTTTTTTAATTTAGAAAAATAGGATATAAATATTATTTTTTTGCTTTATATATATATATAAATAAGCTTTTGTTTTGTTCTGTGAGAGTATACGGTATACTTGAGGTATCCAGTTTAAAGAATATAGGAAAATAGAAAAAGAGCTTATTAAGAAAGATTATTTAAGAAAGAATTATTGCTTTAAGTTTTGTTTTGTATTTCTATAATTTTTATCTCGCTTATCAAAGCAAGATGGATATCCTTCAGACTGCTATTAAAATAATTATATTAATTTGTGAAGTATTGTAAGTGTATATTGTTAGAGATAGTTGAATGTAGTAAACGTGAAAGATAATTTTTCTATGATAGAGAAGACACTTTCGTATCGTTTAGTTTCTGCGCAAAAACAGCGAGTTAGAATTACGTTTTATTACCATTTCCACGAAATTGAATCGATACGAGCGCAAACTATCGTTGAACCAATGTCGCAAGTACTGAACAAGTTTCGCTAATGCGTTTAATATTGTTACAATGTTGTACGATTCTTTTCGGGGAACAACTTTGTAAATATGCAGCAGTAAATTAGAAGTAAATATGTTTTGAATATTCACGCCAGTCAATCTTACTTTAAATGATTTTTATGATCGTGATATTAATCAAGTATTTATATTTACGAGCTACGTTAATATTTTGCGCATACATAAATCATATTTGAATGCTATAATCAAACAACTTTTTTTTTATATTTAAATTCATGAATTTTTTATATACGAAAGTTAAAATAATGTAATACTAATGAAATAGTAGTATGTTCAGTTTTTTGTTAAGTTTATACAGTTTTTAAGTTTACGAGTCTTTCTAAGGGAGACAGGAATGCTTAGGAACCTCTTATCATCTAATTTTGTTTTCTATATTTTATATATTAAAACAGTAAAACTATCTATGCTCTAAAGGTACTAAAGTAAACGGAGAATTTCTGTATTTTATTATACATGTATAATAGTGTATAAAAACAAGTTGCAATATCTTTAATATATTGTAAAAATTCGCGTTATACGGAAGTTAACTGTACCTAAAAATATGCATAAAATTTCATTAATGCATAAAGTAAATGCATAAAAATTCAGTCCACTAACAAACCATTCTTGCACCAAAAATTACCAACCATCTAATTCTCTACCATACTAAAATTTAGAAAATAAAAAAAAAGTTGCAATATCTTAAATATATTCCTATCATATTTTTTCTTGTTATGCACATTCTGTATATTTCTCTATTTTAAATTTTCCACAAATGCATAAACATCCAGTCTCTCAACAAACCATTCGCTACACCCAAAATTACCAACCAACCATCTAATTCTCTACCATACTAAAATTTACAAAATAAAAAGAAAGTTGCAATATCTTTAACATATTCCTACCATATGCTTTCTTATTATGCACATTCTGTATAATCTTGTGTCACCAATTTTCTATAAATGCATAAAAATGAAGTCTCCCAACAAACCATTCACTACACCCAAAATTACCAACCAACCATCCAATTCTCCATCATACAAGAATTAACAAAATAACAAAAAGCTTCAATATTTTTAACATACTCTAAAAATTGCCATTATACAAAAGCTTACAGTACCATATTTTTTCTTATTATCCACATTCTACACATTGTTGTACCATAAATTTTCCACAAAAGCATAAAAATCCAGTCTCCTAACATTCACTTCCACCTAAAACCACCAACCAACCACCCACATTCTGCACCACACCGAAACTTACTCACCATCGTCTCCACAGAACGTAATAACAACCGACTCTGCCTCGAAATGCTGCACCCTGGATTGTCCAGCCGGAGGTGCCGGAAACGGCAAGGTGTACCAGTTCGACGCCGCCTTTGGTCCCGAAGCAACCACCGAGTCTCTCTACGAGAACGTCGGCTCCGTCATCGTGGAAGCCGTTCTGGACGGCTACAACGGAACCGTGTTCGCTTACGGTCAAACAGGCTGCGGAAAGTCGCACACGATGCGAGGATTCATCGAACGCACCTTGGACCACATCTTCGAAGCGACTTCGACGGCCAGCGCGGAGATGAGATACTTGGCGTTGCTGAGTTACCTGGAAATTTACAACGAACGATTAAGAGACCTCCTGCAGGATAGCGTGAGCGATCTGCTCACCTTGAAAGAGGATCCTAATCGTGGAACCTACGTCGCCGGTGGTTTAAGAGAGGTCACCGTGAAGGATGCAGCTGAATGTGCACGATTGGTCGAAGAAGGGGACAGAAGAAGAGCCGCTGCGGCTACTAAAATGAACGCAGCTAGTTCAAGAAGCCACGCTGTTCTTACACTGTCCTTGGAAACGTTGGCTATCAACGATGAGAATAGTAAGACTGAGAATACCGTGAAGAGAGGAAGGCTTCATCTGGTTGATCTTGCTGGGTCTGAGAGACAGGCGAGGACCGGAGCCACAGGGGATAGACTGAAAGAAGCAGCTAGCATTAATTTGAGTCTATCCGCGTTGGGGAATGTGATCAGTGCCTTGGCTGCTGGTCATGGGAGACACGTGCCGTATAGGTACGCTCGTGGATGATAGAGGATATTCAAAGAAAGGGGATTGGGCAAAGAAAGGACCAGTTTTGAAAAAGACTAGGTTTAGATCAGGGATGAGCAACCTTTTTTTATGACAGACCAGATAGAAATTTTTAAATGGCATGTGAGAAACTTGTGATAATAAAATTATCTCTTTATTAATAAAATAAATCTGGTATTAAAAAGTATAGAGATAAGACACTCATTATTGGAGGTACTATTAAGAAAGCGGTGAGAGATACGTTTCCAAAAATTAAGTTAACACTCCTATAATGAGGCTAAGGGACATTAGGAATTTTTCAAAGTCAAAATGTTAATCTTTGAAGGCCCAGACTCAAGGGAAGCCATCCCTGGTTTATATAGATTGCAAATTTTGTTTGTTTTTGGGTAAGCTTTTATAAGAGTATCAATTTCTGGGTGAAGATTTTATTTAATTCCTACTTTTCAATTTGATCAGGATCATATCGAAGCGCAGAACTGTGATCAATCACAATTTTTTTCTCCCATAAGCAAACAAAATTTGGGTTACAAATAATTAAGAACAGATCCATATAATATTAGGTTGTCCTAATATTAAAAGTTTCGTTCGTTTTATTAATAAGCAATGGATGCATAATATTTTTTGTTTCACAATATATTATTGTGTTACATCTATTTTGCACTATTACCTTTCTCCATGTCTCGTTTAATAAGGCTGTATGTTTATATAAACACTGTCAGACGAAGTTGCTGCGTGAAGATACCGGAAGGAACTTTCGGGACAACCTAATATTAATATAATAATATTACTTTATATTAACCTAATATTAATATAGTAACATTACTTATTATATAATAAGTAACAAAACGATGAAACAGCTCTTCAAAATTCCTTTTCCAGGGACAGCAAGCTAACCAGACTCTTAAGAGACAGCCTCGGCGGAAACGCGAGAACTCTGATGATAGCTTGCGTAAGTCCCAGCGACGTGGACGCCGAAGAGACTCTAAGTACCTTGCGATACGCAGCCAGGGCTCGTTGCATTAAAAACAAGCCTGTGATCAACGAAGATCCAAAAGACGCTTTATTAAGACAATACCAATTAGAATTGCAGCGTTTGAAAAAGCTACTCGAGTCAGGAAACCAATCGCTAACGAAAGAGCTGCCGGTGAGCGAAGAAAACGACGACGAAGAGATTACAAGCCAAAAAGAATACATTGAAGAGGTCGAAAGGCTGAAGAAGGAGTGCGAACACTCGAACCTGTCGGCTCAGAAGCTTCGAGAAGAATTGGAGGCTCTGAAGATTCGCTATGAGCCAGGTTCGGTTAAGAACGAGAGTCCCAAGCCTGTTTCTCAGCAGTTGGACTCAACACCAATGGAGGAACAGGACCTGGAACGGGAAGGAAGGCGAAGGAAGAAGCGAGAGGCGGCCATGCAAGATGTGCTGAAGAGATTGGAGAAGTTAACTATCGGAGGAGAGGAGCAAGGAAACACGGAATTGAGAAGGAGGCGGGAAAAGAGGAGAAAGAAATTGGAGACCCTTGCTTCGGCCTTGGAGGCTAGCGCTCAAGAAGGGAACGGAAGCGTCTTCCAAGTTTATGGTCAACTTAGGTTAGCGATAAAAGCGAAATTTTGAAATTGAAGCGGGGAAATAATATACTGTTAGGAAATAGAGATTAAGTAAAATAGGTATGGACTAACATTTCTGTTTCAGGAGTTATTTCTTTTCTTCTTTATTATATTCAATTGAATATTGAACGTTTGATTTATACTCTTAATATTTCAGTATTTTTTTTTAATATTCAGTATCTTTTATAATTTAATTTATACTCTTAATATCTCAGTATTTCTTTCGATGTTCAGTATCTCGTATAACATTTACCTAATGAAAATAAATTTACAACTTTTATTCTTTCTATACAGAATTAAGTTTATTACATTCAATTGAATATTGGACGTTTGATTTATGTTCTTCATATTTCAGTATTTTTTTTAATATTCATTATCTCCTATAGTTTAATTTATACTCTTAATATTTCAGTATTTTTTTAAATATTCAGTATCTCCTATAGTTTAATTTATATTCTTAATATCTCAGTATTTCTTCTTATTCTTAATATCTCCTACAACATTTACCTAATGAAAATTAATTTACAAGATTTAAAATCAAGTTCAGTAAATAATTATATCCCTGATATAATATTCCTATAAATCATATTTTTTTTAATTAATACTACCCGATTATAAATTTATATTCATCAATATATGGTATTCCCACAAAGATCCACGGAAGACGCTCTGAAGCGGATGGCAAAACGTGTAAAGCAACTCGAAGCAGAAGCAGCCGATCTCCAAGCTTCCTGGGACGCTGAGCGACGCGATCTTCTGCGAAGAGAACTGCTTACCTCTCAAATATCCGACGCGATGGTACCTCAACTTCGACCAGGATGTCCGTTTCGCGATATAGCTGCTGTAAGAGCCGCTGCGACCTGGTGCGACGAGTTGGGTCGTTGGAGGCTGCCGGAAGTGTCGCCGTATATTCCTCTTCCTCCACCATCGTTGGTGCCTAAAGACAATACACAGTACATTATAGTGCCTTCCAAACCTGATCTTAACAATAATAGTAATAGCAAGGACAATGAAGATGAGATTGGTAACGAGGCTGATAACGAGGAGAATAATGAACAGGAAGAGATCAAGAAACTGGATATTGCCGATACGTACTTCCGACGGAGTAGGATCGACAAGTTACTGGCGCATGTCAGAGAAGCGAAAACTTTTGGTGAGCGTGATAGGAAATCGATTATTTAAAATCGACGCGATTGTGGGAAATCAAGTTTTTTATTTGAAAATTAAGAACTTTTTGGAAGTATATAGTTAAGGAATTTTAGAGTTCAGGAGTTCTAAAGTTTTAGGATCCTAGTTTATAATAGAAATTAAATTTGACTATGGAAAGAAAATTTGCGCGCTTTGACGCTAGAAAACTAGATTACTGTGGATATATAATATCTTAAAGAATAATTATAATAAATATGAATCAGTTACGTTAATATCTCAGGCGAAGCCGAGATTGAGAATGATAGTTTATAATAAAAATTAGATTTCAGTATTAAAAGAAACTTTGCGCGCTTTTTCGCTAGAAAACTAGATTACTGTGAATATATAGTATTTTAAAAGATAATTTTAATAAATATGAATTAGTTACATTAATATCTCAGGCGAAGTTTATAATAAAAATTAAATTTCATTATTAAAAGAAACTTTGCGCGCTTTTTCGCTAAAAAACTAAATTACCGTGAATATATATTATCTTAAAAAATTATTCTGATAAACATGTTAATGATTCATAATCGTATTACAGAACCAGGCAATCGACTCAGCAAGTCAGGTGGCTCAGAGGACACCATTCCACTTGGCGGCAACCATCTTCAATTGAACGCTCTGAATCTACAAAGTAGCGCTCCGATTATCGGTGATTTGGATAGTTACAGACCCAGCCAGCATCTACCAACGTCAAGAATGGGTCGTCCAGATTGGATGATGGAAGAAAATGCTTTCAACAAGAGCTCGTTTGTGAATCAAGCGATCAAAAGAAATCCTCCTCGAATATTGGAAGCGTTGCCCTCGTATCCGCAAGGTGCTAACGGTACAGTTAAATTTGGGAACAAGTCCATCTCGGAGAGAATATCTGATAAATTGTCGTCGAGATTTATTCACAACGAGGTCGATGACAATCATCCAACGTTGGTTGCACAGACTAATTCTCCCACGTATTGAAATTAAAGGCAGAGGGACGATAATAGTTGAATAATTGCGGATTAGAATGATGTCAGTGGGAGATATGGATTTGGTAAGTTATGAGTACTCTGCAGAGCTGGAAAGATGATCATTTATAGGATTTAATGGTGCAAAGTTATGGGTTCACATGATATGAAACAATATTCAAAATATCCAGATTATAATGGATATAATACTTGTAGTGGAATTAATACTTATAATGGATATAATACTTGGAGTGGATATAATACTTATAATAAATATAATATTATAGAGGATATTATAGAGGATATAATACTTATAGTAGATATCAATACTTATAATAGATATAATACTTATAGTGGATATAATATTTATAGTGGATATAATACTTGTAGTGGATATAATACTTATAATGGATATAATACTTATAGTAGATATCAATACTTATAATAGATATAATACTTATAGTGGATATAATACTTGTAGTGGATATAATACTTGTAGTGGATATAATACTTATAATGGATATAATACTTATAATGGATATAATATTTATAGTGGATATAATACTTATAATGGATATAATACTTATAGTGAATATAATACTTGCAGTGGATATAATACTTGTAATGGAAATAATACTTATTTATTTTATTATCTTCTAACAAAGTTCTAAATTTTCCAACAAAGTTTTTACACTCTCAGAATTCTTATAACATAATAGGATCCACTTTCTTTTAACATAGTTATAAAGACAAGGCATACGTATTTTTTTCTCTGTATTCTCGCNCTCCGTCATCGTGGAAGCCGTTCTGGACGGCTACAACGGAACCGTGTTCGCTTACGGTCAAACAGGCTGCGGAAAGTCGCACACGATGCGAGGATTCATCGAACGTNCTGGTATTCTAGTATTCTGGTATTCTAGTATTCTGGTATTCTAGTATTCTGTTATTCTAGTATTCTGGTATTTCAAAAAACTCTGTTTTTTTATTTTTAGTTGTTAGAATACTATTAAAATTTGTCTAAAATTTTTGTTTAATTTTATAGATTTATTTATTCATTTACAATTAACATTTTTTCCATATTATAATTTCGTCGATGCTTGTTACAGGAAATTGTGCCTGAATCGTGTGTTTCATCAACACAACGGGATAATGGATGTCCTCGTGTCGTTGGTTCCCTCGTTTGGCCAAAGATGACCACGTGTTAATGTTGCTCTTCGTCGTGGGAAGATCGTTATCAGATAAACGGCTACGCTTGCCTTCCTGTTTCGTTTCCTTTCTATCGTTTTAATTAATGTTTCACGTTACCATGTGCGTAGATTTCTAGGAAATTATTTTCTTACATAAGCGTCTACGTGTTCGTTATAATTTATCGAATTGTTCGTGAATCTCGACACCGAAAGATTGTTCCTTCTTATTTTTAGACGCTACTTCGTTCCGTGAAGTAATCAGCTGACCTCTCTTGTAAAATTGTGTGTTTTGAATGAAACGTTAATGTATGACCGTATCATCAACGGTTCTGATGAAATTCACCAAATTCGTCTTGCTTTTAAATTATTCAATCCGCAATCATTTGTTATGCTCGTTAAATTTGAAGATAAATAACCGAATATCCAAGGAGTATAAAAAAATAACGATGCATCAGGCACGCGAGATTGATGAGCATTGGTTGTCGTTTCAAATTAATGTTAATGTACAATAAATTGATTTATACTGTTTATCGGTATTTATAATCGATCCGCTGATCCACCTGATCCTGTTCAATTTAATTTGTTAAATCAGTCTTCGGTGTTATAATTTTTTTCATTTTTTAAAAAATCATACTGCATTAAGATTCGTGTTANTAAAAATTAGATTTCAGTATTAAAAGAAACTTTGTGCGCTTTTTCGCTAGAAAACTAGATTACTGTGAATATATAGTATCTTAAAAGATAATTTTAATAAATATGAATTAGTTTCGTTAATATCTCAGGCGAAGCCGAGACTGGGAATGATAGTTTATAATAAAAATTAAATTTCAGTGTTAAAAGAAACTTTGCGCGCTTTTTCGCAAGAAAACTAGATTACTGTGAATATATAGTATTTTAAAAGATAATTTTAATAAACATGAATCAGTCATGTTAATATCTCAGGCAAATTTATAATAAAAATTAAATTTGACTNCGAATTTTGTTTGTTTATCAGAGAAAAGAATTAGGATTGATCACAGTATTTTACTTTGATCGCAAAATTTTTCAAATAATAATTTCTATAGATAAACTGTGGTATCGTTACACCAACACGGTAACAAAATTTAATAGTACAGTGATAGCTAAATGAAATGAATTGTTTTAAATATAAATACACGAGTATGTAACTGTGAAGTCGCGCAAAGCCATAGAGGGTTAAAGTAGCAATTTTTAAAATGTTTGTATTTAATTTTTATAAAATGACAATTGTCTGGACGTAAAAACGATTATAGAAAATGTATCTTTCGGCGGGATATTTGAACCACTGCCGATGACGTCACAGATCAAGAAACGATACCACCATCTCGCGGTTAGAAGATGGAACTAAAAATTAAAAATCGACGTTCAGAAAAATATTAATATCTTAGCTTTCCGGTAGAATTTTTAGATCATCCACGAGTCAAATCGTAGCTCAGAATCCCAGCTGTTATTTAAAATGAATTTCGTTAAGATCGGTCCACTGGTTCCTGAGTTACAAGCAATAACAGGATTAAATTGTTTATAACAAACGAACCGAAAGGAATATCTTGACAAAACTTATTTCACGTGGAAGCAGAAATTCTGAGCTTCAATTTGAGCTCTCAACAACTCGAGAGTTCCGTCTAGAAGTCGAAATATTAATATTTTTCTGAACGTTGATTTTCAAGCTGTTAGTTCCACCATTTCACCGCTAGATGGCGAACTACACTTTCTTGGTCCAGGAATCGCGCTTATTTAAATAATTGCTTCTCATAAACCAGGAGGAATTTTAAATAAAAATTAAAGTTAAATTATTCTGAGAAATTACACTGAGAGTTAAGAAATTTTTTCAAGACACCTCTTAATTACTTCCTCCATCTAAAACTTGCTTCTAATTAATAATTAATAAACCACAATTAACACTCTATATTAGAGTATAGATGGATCGTGGTGCCGTTACAGTAACACAGTAATCAAATTTAATAGTGCAGTGATAACTGAACAAAATTAATTTTTTAAAATATAGATACATCAGTTTTGCAACTGTTAAGTCACACGGTCTCATAGAGAGTTAATGTGATTTAATAGAATCCATTAATCAATTATAAGGTATTATTTTTTAAAATTAATACTATCAATTCTCAGAAACCAGCAATTTTTTATAGAATCTTTATAANCTCCATCTAAAACTTGCTTCTAATTAATAATTAATAAACCACAATTAACACTCTATATTAGAGTATAGATGGATCGTGGTGCCGTTACAGTAACACAGTAATCAAATTTAATAGTGCAGTGATAACTGAAGAAAATTAATTTTTTAAAATATAGATACATCAGTTTTGCAACTGTTAAGTCACACGGTCTCATAGAGAGTTAATGTGATTTAATAGAATCCATTAATCAATTATAAGGTATTATTTTTTAAAATTAATACTATCAATTCTCAGAAACCAGCAATTTTTTATAGAATCTTTATAAATCAACTACGCTGCCTTTGGGCAGATCTTCCGCGATTTTCTATTAAAGATATGGATAAACTTTTGTCTGAATCGCATTACATATTATTTTATATACTTTCCACTTTGATTTCTTCGATAGAAACAAGTATACCTTAATCGTCGGTAGTTCTAGTGTTAAACGGAAATTTCAGCGTCGGTCCGCAGGGACCCGCGTGACGGTTAACGCGTTAACTCTTTGAAGCACGGTAGGGTTGTAAGCGTTTCTTATTAACACCCGAAATATGCATAGAGCGATATTTCCTATACTACCTTGAAAATTAAAAATTATCCATAGCACAGTGGTTCACGTTAACTCACGTATTTAATACAATTAGGGACTATTTATGTACCACTATGCATATTTAGGTATTAAAAAGGTGGGACACTTTTAATCCATCCAAGCTCCAAAGAGTTAAAAGAAAGACTGAACAAAAGATTATCAGCTTTAAAAATAATATAAAAAAAATATTTACATTTAACTATTTGAAGCATGGTAAGGTTTTAATCGTCCCACCTTATTAATAACTAAATATGTATACAGCGATATTTTCTATACCATCTTGAAGATTAAAAATTATCCATAGCACAGTGGTTCACATTAACTCACATATTTAATACAATTAAGGACTATTTATGTCCCACTATGCATATTTAGGTATTAAAAAGGTGGGAGACTTTGAATCCCACCAAGCTCCAAAGAGTTAAAAGAAAGACTGAACAAAAGATTATCAGCTTTAAAAATAATATAAAAAAAATATTTACATTTAACTATTTGAAGCATGGTAAGGTTTTAATCGTCCCACCTTATTAATAACTAAATATGTATACAGCGATATTTTCTATACCATCTTGAAGATTAAAAATTATCCATAGCACAGTGGTTCACATTAACTCACATATTTAATACAATTAAGGACTATTTATGTCCCACTATGCATATTTAGGTATTAAAAAGGTGGGAGACTTTGAATCCCACCAAGCTCCAAAGAGTTAAAAGAAAGACTGAACAAAAGATTATCAGCTTTAAAAATAATATAAAAAAAATATTTACATTTAACTATTTGAAGCATGGTAAGGTTTTAATCGTCCCACCTTATTAATAACTAAATATGTATACAGCGATATTTTCTATACCATCTTGAAGATTAAAAATTATCCATAGCACAGTGGTTCACGTTAACTCACGTATTTAATACAATTAAGGACTATTTATGCCCCACTATACATATTTAGATATTAAAAAGGTGGGAGACTTTTAATCCCACCAAGCTCCAGAGAGTTAAGTGAAAACCCAGCGGTCGTACACGTTGCATCTCTCGAGAGAGGCGGCCATTTCGCAACGACCTTTATCGCGGAACGATAAATCGGAATTGCACGATCCGAGATCCGAAAAATATTCCAACAAACGGCAAACAACCGTGACCGTTGCTTTCCGCCATCGCATGGCTACCTTACAAGTTTCTCCTTTTTATTTCGTGTGTGCAATTACATCGTCCGATTTCGATCGGCTTGGAAATTCTTTTTTTCTTTTTTCTTTATTTTCTTTGATAGCCAATGTTAACATTTCCCTGAAATAAGTGTGTCGAATTGTGAGCGCACTTCTTCGCGCAACGATTGCCGAGCTACTCGATTTCGTAGAAAGTACAGTCCGATGTTAGAGATACAGCGAGGTCGTAAATTAAAGCGTTAAGCATCAGCACCTATCGATGCAGCTGCACGCAGGACCGTGCAAACGATTTTTAACATTCTAAACGCCAGATTAATATTTCTTGAAGCTTGAGTTCGGTTAGGTGAGAAGCTCACCTAAGAATCTTGACATTCATTCTAAATGCATAAAGAAATACTAAACAATTTTTTTACGATTATTTCTTTCATCTGAGAGCCTCGACATTCACTTTAAATCCATAAAGAAATACTAAACAATTTTATTAAAATTAGTTCTCCCACCTGAGAGTCAACATCCATTCAAAACCCATAAAAGAATATTAAACAATTTTATTAAAATTTTAATACAGTAATCAAATTTAATAGTGCAGTGATAACTGAACGAAATTCATTTTTTAAAATATAGATACATCAGTTTGTCACTTCCAAGTCACACGGTCGCACAGAGGGTTAAAATCTCTGAAGAAAATTACACGTGTCGCCATAGCATCGCCAGCAGGAGTGCAAAGGGTTAATCCTATTATATATAACCCGATTATATAATAATATAATCGTATATTATACTAGGTCAAAACGATTTACAGTTTTTGTTTCAACCTAGTTTAACACATTCCTAATTTTTTACAGAATTATTATTTTATATATTAACACTAAACCTACCAAAGCGGTCAAATAACCGTTTCGTAATTTCTTCTCCAAATTTGATAAATCATTAACAGTGCACTTTTGAATATTTTTTTGTGATTTTCCGAAAAATATATGGTCAAAGATTTGTTTCTCTAGCATTGTGTATTTTTCCAAGTATCTATTATTCTAATTTCTTTGATACAAGCAAGTATAGTTTAATCGTCGGTAGGTTTAGTGTTAAATTGACTATGGCAACTTAGAGCCAATTTTCCATGATTTTCTGTTAAAAATGTAGACAAAGCATTGTTTCCCTTGCATCGCGTATTTTTTTTATACACCTTTCATTATGATTTTTGCGATAGAAATAAGTATGTTTTATTCGTAGGTAATTCTAGCGTTGATAAAAGTATCACGTATCATTTTATTATACGAATTTCCTTAAAGAAGATAACATATAATTACCACACTCTCGGCGAAAATATCTGACCGAAAATTCTGACCAGACCCGCGTCTTAAATAAATACGACAGACGAAAATTTAATCCTGGCCGGTCTCTTCTGGCGATCGAGTTATTCCGGACCCTGTAAAATTGGAATAAAAAATTAGAAAATTAAAGTCTGGTGTTAAAAATGCTTAAANCACAGACCAAAATTACCAACGTAGTAAAAACGATCCATTGATTTTTCACAGTTTTATAAATTTACTTCGACGCATTTCGCGTAGCATTAATTCCTATTTCTTCGGTACAGATAAGTATGCTTCGATCGCACGTGTGAAAATCGTTTTATAAATTTACTTCGACACATTTCGCGTAGCATTAATTCTTATTTCTTCGGTACAGATAAACACAGACCAAAATTACCAACGTAGTAAAAACGATCCATTGATTTTTCACAGTTTTATAAATTTACTTCGACGCATTCCGCGTAGCATTAATTCATATTTCTTCGGTACAGATAAGTATGCTTCGATCGCACGTGTGAAAATCGTTTTATAAATTTACTTCGATACATTTCGCGTAGCATTAATTCTTATTTCTTCGGTACAGATAAACACAGACCAAAGTTACCAACGTAGTAAAAATGATCCATTGATTTTTCACAGTTTTATAAATTTACTTCGACGCATTTCGCGTAGCATTAATTCTNGCAACTTAGAGCCAATTTTCCATGATTTTCTGTTAAAAATGTAGACAAAGCATTGTTTCCCTTGCATCGCGTATTTTTTTTATACACCTTTCATTATGATTTTTGCGATAGAAATAAGTATGTTTTATTCGTAGGTAATTCTAGCGTTGATAAAAGTATCACGTATCATTTTATTATACGAATTTCCTTAAAGAAGATAACATATAATTACCACACTCTCGGCGAAAATATCTGACCGAAAATTCTGACCAGACCCGCGTCTTAAATAAATACGACAGACGAAAATTTAATCCTGGCCGGTCTCTTCTGGCGATCGAGTTATTCCGGACCCTGTAAAATTGCAATAAAAAATTAGAAAATTAAAGTCTGGTGTTAAAAATGCTTAAATTTGAATTTCTAATCGTAGCAGTCACGAAAATTCACACCACTAACGGAAACGCATCCCAGTATTTTATCAAGGAATTTTTAAAATAAATACCAACAACGTAAATAATTATAATTGCAAATATTATCAAACGCGATACCCGAATCGGTGAATGAGGAATTAATATCAACGAAAATTATCACGTTCCGTTACGAAGTTACGAAATTGCGTATCTGTTTGCAAAGTCCAGACATATTTAATCGGAAAAAAGTAATCTTATCGCCTTGTGCTCATCCGTAAGTGAGATTGATGTCCTGACCTTCGTTAATTCAGTTTCTGACGATTACCGATGCGAGCTGTCGAGCAAAAAGCGAGAACAACAACAAATTGCGAAAATAACCGGCACTATAACCGCGACAACGTTTATCCGTGTCGTGTAACGTTAACGATTTACTGAATTATCAGAAGTAAAAATAATTTTTCATAAAAATGCAGCCATTAATCTTTTTACTCCGAGTAGAATTAGTTATTATTATTTAATGCCCCGGAGCAGAAATTTAATATACAATTTCGTCGATTCAAACTTGATCAACAGTTTTTCTGTTAGTTTGATACCGATCGTTTGTTTGTTTCGCAATACACTCGCATACTAATGAGATATTAATGTACCGTGTACGTAAACAGTTGTCCAAAACAAAGGAAAATAATTATTCTAAGGATAAAATTTAGTTTAGTCCGTCGAGTTCGCGACGCGTAACAAGGTTTATGTAATAAAAGTAACGTACACTTTCGTTTAAGAAAATAAAAGTGGCCTTGAAGCCTGGACGACTAATGATCTGTAAAAAAAGGAAGTCAATTTCACCAGCTTTCTTCCACGTCCAACAATTTCTTTGTATCTTCGTAACCAGCGGAACGAAGAAATATTACGTTGAAAGGAAACGTTACACTGTAAATCAGGATAATTGTTATTTCTGAGTAAACGTTGCAATATTAAATAAATATAAAATAACGAAATACTTATACACAGAGCCGTAACGTAAAGATAAATCTCTGCTGTTTTACATATTTCAACAAATTCCAACAAAATTCCTACGACAAGAAAAAAGAAAAAAAAGAATTTGTTATCATTGTAATAACCATTCATGTATCGTTTAGTGGTCACTAATGACTTCAATGTTAACGTGATCACTCTAAAATAAACTCTTAATAAAAGAAAAAAAGAAGGAAAAAGAGAAAAAAAGGAAAAAAAAGAAAAAAAAAAAAGAAGAAAGAAAACAGAACTGAAGATAAAAAAGAACTACGTTCCACATCGACCAATGAATTCGATCTGGAATTATTCGTGTTCGAGTAAAAACATCGTAAAGGTTTTGTCAAAACGTGTCGCGGAGGAGCTCTTCCGCTCGTTAAGCGCGAACATTCTGAGAGAACGAAAGCGAATGATGGAAGAAACCAGCTTTGCTGTATACATATACCGGCAATGGTTCACTTTTACTTTCTCTGTTCTGCACGAAACGTAAAACAGTGTCCGCGCGGCTGGTAAAAGCCGAAAGAAGTCTGCTTTCCCTCTCGTCCTGTCTCGATATCTCGAGATGTGGCCACTCTAAAAGAGAAAAAAAAAGAAGAAAGAATCCTTTGTGATTCATAATATCATCGAAACGAAGACTTTCGACCAACGAGAATTATTCGCGTTACTTGTCATCCATGGTTCGGCCAGCCGAACGGGTTTTGAGCTTGGATTATTTGAAAGCCAACAATTACATCCGCCTCGTAGGAAATCATAGTGATCGAAAGTCTCGTGTAACGTCAAGGAAAAGGGATGCAGGCGTAATTAGTAGGCGTTTCGTTGTTGAAACTGAATGAAGAATTCTTCTTTTTCCTCCTTTTTTTTTTTCTTTTTCCTGATCTGTGGGATCTGTTCAACCTGTAGAAAATTTATCTCTCATTTAATATTGGAAATAATGTAGAAAATAATATTTTATAGTTAGAGAAGCTTGAAAAGAGTTTTTAAAAATTGAAGTTTACATGTAGGGAACTTCTTTCTTATTTAATATTGGAAATAATGTAGAAAATAATATTTTATAGTTAGAGAAGCTTGAAAAGAGTTTTTAAAAATTGAAGTTTACATGTAGGGAACTTCTTTCTTATTTAATATTGGAAATAATCTAGAAAATAATATTTTATAGTTAGAGAAGCTTGAAAAGAGTTTTTAAAAATAAAAATTTACATGTAGGGAGCTTATTTCTTATTTAATATTGGAAATAATCTAGAAAATAATATTTTATAGTTAGAGAAGCTTGAAAAGAGTTTTTAGAAATTGAAGTTTACATGTAGGGAACTTGTTTCTTATTTAATATTGAAAATAATGTAGAAAATAATATTTTATAGTTAGAGAAGCTTGAAAAGAGTTTTTAAAAATTGAAGTTTACATGTAGGGAACTTTTTTCTTATTTAGTAGTGGAAATAATATAGAAAATAATATTTTATAGTTACAGAAGCTTGAAAAAGAGTTTCCAAAACTTAACTTTTATGTAGGTGATTAAATGTTTTTTATTTTAACAGTTCCAATAATTAAATGGAATGTAAAAACTTTGTTAAATGAATGAATTAAAGTAATACTCTTTTAAATATTGTTACAGGCTTGAAAACAATTTTAATTATAGTAAAATAGTTTTTTACTCGTATTAAAAGTTCAATTCAAGTCTGAAACTGTTAAAGTATTCATTGGTTTCATCAACATATGTAATGAATAAATATACATAATATATAAGTAGTGACATCATTGAATAATATACAGTTTCATATCTAAATACAAATATATACATATATATATATATATATATATATGTATAATGTTAATAATTTACTAGCATGGAAACAAACTTGTTTACTTTTATCGTACCATCGTGACAAATTAGTCCTCACCAAGAAACTTTGGAATGTTTCATCTTATGTTTTTACCTCCGATTTTTATGCAATCAGATACTCAATAATAATTACAGATTACACGCTTCTGTTACGTCGACCTCACTGATTACTCGTTTTAAAATATCGTACCAATTTTATTTCACAATGTAAATTTGTTAATGCAACGTTTAACAGTTGCTTAAATATCGCTGTAGAAAATTTAATTCTGTTCCTATTCAAATGTCCAATAGATAGCATAAAATCTTGAAAGTGAAACTTTCAAATTTTATATAATTTTTTACATCAAACTGAATGATTATTCTTTTTTTTTATTAAATTTTTGAAGCCTCAGCTGAGTTTTAATACAGCTGTAATTAAATAATTATCTTGTTAAATTACAGAATAGTAATTGAATAATTAAGATGGAAAAAATTTGGAACATTTAAGTAGTCATAATATTTGAAGAACTGAGAATAATACTGACCATATATTTTTATACATTTATAATTTTTATTCATTGTCTAAGGGACTTCAAGGTTACTTATTATGTCATAACTTAAATGTACTTAAGATTCTACAATTTTGAAAATCATCCGAACGTTGTAATTACATTTGCTTCGAACGAGAATAAAATTTTTACATTAAACATTCTCCCGAACGCTAAGTTTTTAATTGCGAAGCTGCGAATCGTAGCGGTATAAGTGAAATAAAATTAAACTCTACTATGATACTAAATAAAGAGTGTTGTCGGAATGTGAAATCATAGTGTAGCTCAATTCTATTTTTAACTTGCATCGCTACGATTCTCAGTCCCTCGTTTAAAAAATTGAAATAAAAATAATTTTCCAAGTTAAATGTTTAAAATGATATTAACATTAACATTAGCATATTTAAAAATTTTAATACGCTTTACTTAGATAATAAGTAACCATAAAGTCTGTTAAACAATAAATAAAAATAATAAATAAACATTTCCATTGCAACGTATCGAAACAGCTTTCGATGTCTATCAAACTTGGAAACCCTTCTCGCAAGCTTGTTACCATTAATAGCATCGGTTCCGCAATTTCGGTAACACGCGTGCCTTTTTCTTGTAATTCGCTTGTTTGATTCCTCTTCGACTCGTTGCGAAACACGGAATTACTAAAGTTTTTCTCAGGCCAGTTCCAAGCAACGTTCATAACCTATACTTAAAGAAATAAAGAATAATAAATTTTTTTTACGTGAATCGCGCTATAGCGATTGCAAAATTCGCGTAGAATGTTTCCTTCTATCCTATTCGTTCCCAGTTTGTCGCGCAGAATGATATCTGGTTCTAAAATTACAATAAATTTATAAAAATGGTTAATTTGGTTCTATAAATAATATCAAAATAGTTATATTTTTTTTTAATAGAATATTTTTATCATTTTCCTGGATACTTATCTTAAAATATAAAATATAAAATATAAAAAGTTATAAATATAAAAAGTTCAAATTACTTCCTTGAATAAAATTAAAATATTTTTCGTTTTTTTTTTAATTTTAACAAAAACAATCCATAAGTGGTATAACTTGACAAACATGCGTCATCGTCTAGTAATTAATTCAGATCACTAAAAGCAAAAACAAGGAAAAATATCTGGTCACGAATTCTCGTGTATCATTCTGATTACATCACATATGAACCTGAAGTTCGGTCGGCACGTATTCAATTTCCTCGCCTTTCATTCGACGCCTATCTTCTTTCTTCCACGTAGCGCGGAATTGCAGAAAATGACGCTTCCCGGAGCAGGAAGAAGCATCGCCAACGTGTAATGTGAATCAGAGCGGAGCACTGACCTTGCAACTCTCCATATTTCATGAGACGGTTGCTACGAGAGCCTCTTCCACGAGGAAGACATTTGAAATTGATATTGTAGACACTGTAGTTGACATCAAGAACTTTTTCTTTCATTCACGGCGCATTTTTATAATATACTCGTGCTGTACTGCGTTACAAAGAAATATTATATCAGAAGAATATTATTAACATTATGATATATAATATATATTTATATTATATTATTAACATTTATAGTCTCGGTAAATATATAGAAATATTGCTGAACTTAAAAGCTTGTCCAACACAAAAATTAGTAATTCATTTATATTACACTGTATTAAATAAGCTCTTTTTCTATTCTAAATAATTAAATATATAACATCTGTATAACACGCAAATTTGAAATGCATGTACACACATATACATACATAACGTATATACACACATTATAAATTTGTGTTCTAAAAAAAAATTCTTGAATATTTAATCCCAAACGTTTGACTGTAAAATAATACTCATAAAGAAAACATGAATACAAGATTTGTGATTGATAACAGTTATCAAAGAATCCATTATAATCTAAGTTATCACCACACGCGTACCATTATCTTCAATAACAGTTATGAATTCACCAAATCCTCATCGCGCTGACATCAAAATTCTCGCCATCCAAAAATAAACCATCAGATCCTGAAGAAAGATAAAATAATTTCGACCGTGTACAAAAAAGAATTTTCAATATCCCAAACACCAGGGATATTACTATCAACTTGATATTACTATCAACCTTGACAAAAGTAATTGAATCGTCCAACAAATAATTCCAAGTACCAATACCCGCGAGACCAGGTTTTCAGATGACCAAGACAATTCACGGAAAGCCAGGGTCACTGCACTCAACGTCCGTCTATGTACCCCATACCACGTATCAACCATAACGGGTAGAAGAAAAGCAGAAACACCAAGAACCATGGATCCTTCTATCTAGAACACAACCAACCATCGATCATTACCGCTCGTTACAGTTACAAATTGTAACAATCTCTTACTCCAACCGTTCCTCTGCCTATATACAGCAATGCCTCGATAGTGGACGCATTTTTGCCTCAACGATAATCATCCCCACCATTTCCTCGGACTGTTTAGTCCCAGCGAATCTCTTCTCTGCGCTCTTTTACGCATTGCCGGCAACAAGTCGACGATATCCAAGACGATATTTATGATGCAAATGGGTTAATTTCTTCGAACCATTATAGTAACAGTGGTGTTATTTTTAAATTGATCAGTATCGATATTTACTCTAATTATGTATTTTACTGTTGGTCGCGTCGCCGGTCCCCGGTGGTCCCCATGGCGCTGTAGCCAAGTCGAGTGCCGGTCACCGGTGGCCCCCATGGCAGTCAACGTGTTAAACATTACAAACTAATGTATCTGTATTTTATAAAATTTATTTTATTTAGTTATGATTGTACTATTAAATTTGATTACTGTGTTACTATAGGGATGCCAGGGTACATCTATAGCAATTATTGCTTTAGAAATTTTCAAATCAAAGCGAAAAACTAATGAATCGTAAATTTTTTCTCTGCTAAGTAGATAAATTTCGGACTATAAAGGGTTAATCCTTTTTTTTTTTTAATTTTAACCCTCTATAGCCCGAATTTTGTCTGCTTATTGGAGAAAAAATTACGATTGATTACAGTTTTTCACAATAATTACTGTAGATGGATCGTGGTGTCGCTACAGTAGTACAGTAATCAAATTTAATAGTGCAGCGATAAGTAAACAAAATTAATTTATAAAACGTTAAGCGCCACGCCGGTCCCTACGGACCGACGCTCAAAATTTCGTTTAGGCGTGGTTGATTTCCGAAAACTGACGGTATCAATTTCAAAAAATAATACCTTATAATTGATTAACGGGTTCTATTAAATCACATTAAACAAAGATACCACTTTCTTCTGTAGGCGTCTACAATTTTCTTTTTAAATTCTTAAGTATTTTGCCACCAAATGTTTTTCAATTAGTATTGCACCACACAGCCTTTTCTTTTTTTTTTTTTTTTACGTGGGGGAAATCTTCCAGACACCCGGCCCATAATTCATCGAGTTCTATTAAATCAGATTAACCCATTCGAGACCGATTGCACACCGTGTGTGCAATAACAGTAACGTGCAATCATCAGTTATTCTGAGTAAACTAGTCGTCGAAATAAGATTTTTCTGGAATTAATGAAATCTGTAAAGGAAACAAAATTTGGCATTGGTTTTACTGTGTACCAAAAAATCTAAAAATTATCTGAAGCCTTTCTTACATGAAAAATACTGCGAATAATAAGTTTCGCTCCTGGGGACCGTGTTCGAACAAAATCGTCGTCTCGAATGGATTAAACAAAGATACGACTTTCCTTTCCAGTCCTCTACAATTTTCTTCTTAGATTCCTAATTATTTTGCGATCAAATGTTTTTCAATTATTATCACAGCTTAAAGGAAAGTCGATCAGAATCGACGTGGCGTTTAAAGTGTTAAGAACGTAATTGGCGCCGACATTTTGTCCTCAACCACGCGAAATTGGTGACTAATAGAGAGGGACGAGCGGAGAAGCGAAAAGGATCGGAGAAAAACAGTATACAGAAGGAAGACAAAGAAACTTATGGCGTACATATGGAAGAAGCGTCGCGGGATGACTAATAACGCGCTTAATCTACATACATACATACATGCGCGACCCTATCTCCGAGGGAGAGGAGAGGAAGGTTGCGGATACAGTTAAGTAGCGGCACTTTGATCCACTAATGCACCATGTGTTCGAGTCTCGAGCCAATGATGATTCCGACACCGATAGTGGTTATCAGTTCATTAGCATATTAAAATTTGGTAGATTCACACGGTAAGGAATAAGATTTGTTGCCAAATTTTATATTCAGTCTTGGTCTTCCATAAATTCTTGACGATGTAAGCACAGACCAAAATTACCAACGTAGTAAAAACGATCCATTGATTTTTCACAGTTTTATAAATTTACTTCGACGCATTTCGCGTAGCATTAATTCCTATTTCTTCGGTACAGATAAGTATGCTTCGATCGCACGTGTGAAAATCGTTTTATAAATTTACTTCGACGCATTTCGCGTAGCATTAATTCTTATTTCTTCGGTACAGATAAAGTAAGCTTCGATCGCACGTGTGAAAATCGTTTTATAAATTTACTTCGACACATTTCGCGTAGCATTAATTCCTATTTCTTCGGTACAGATAAACACAGACCAAAGTTACCAACGTAGTAAAAACGATCCATTGATTTTTCACAGTTTTATAAATTTACTTCGACGCATTTCGCGTAGCATTAATTCCTATTTCTTCGGTACAGATAAGTATGCTTCGATCGCACGTGTGAAAATCGTGTCAAGCGGAATGTGCGCGAAAAATCAAGCAGAATCGAGGAAAATATACACGAAGAAAGAGAGAAAAAAAAAAAATACACTTTAGATAAATAGCATTGATACCCAAAGCGGTCCGATTCTTTTGTGACTGCCTGTAGAAAAAGTGTCAACGGCTCCCCGAGGAACTTTCGACCAAGGTTCACGATACAATCAACCATCATAATAATCGTAATCGATTATACGTACAAAATTTTTGTTTCACGCAATATTTACTTCAGCGCTTGCAACGACGCGCGCCAGACCCAGCCGTGTACGTCGAGCGTCTAAGAACAACGGCTCGGAGGAACAAGTGACGTACGGTCGACGAGCTCGGGTCCAAGTCCAGCGATAGACACAAGCGAACCACCAGTCACGGTTCTGCTCGCCGCAGCGGAGAGGGTCCAAAAGAGAACGGAGCGGTGGATCGCGAGAGACGTAACGAGCAGTCGCCAGCTGGTAGCCGGTCTACGTGGATCGTGTAGTTCTGAGTCAGAGATAACCGTGTCCCTCCTTTTCTTTTTTCTTTCCTCCGCGCGTACGCAGTCGTGCGTGCACGGGTAGCGCACACACGGAGAACGATCCGCGCGATAAGCGTGTGCTGTCTGGTTGGCACTCGCGCTCGAGAAGAGAAGAGAAGAAAGAAGAGGAAGCTACCGCCACCGATACAGCCACGATGAACGACCGTCGTTGACGAACGCTTTAGCGTCGAAACGACCGTTTCAGTCGAGCAACGTTCGAAACAAGCTTCCTACGTCACGCTACGCTCCGATGAGAGCGTGCCTCTGGCGGGATGTCGTCGGTGTTCTCCAAGTTAATCGACAGGACGTCCATCAAATACGGTATCGGGCAGGACCAGCTGATCCGTAGCGTGATCGGCGTCGCGACCACGCTTTACTTCCTCAAGGTCGGTTATCCGTTGGTCACTTTTGGTATAAAGCAGTATCAAAAGAGGAAGAAGCGAAACGAGAATGTTGTACAAGTGTCTGATAGGCATAAGAATGATAATAATAATGTTAAGGACAGTAAGTCGAATGGAAAGGTCGGGAAACCGAACGTGGGTCTGGACAGGGAGTTTGTCAAACAGCTGATCGCTCTGCTGAAGATCATGGTTCCCGGTTGGAGAACGAAAGAAGCCGGATTGTTGACCTGCGTCACTTTGACGCTTTTGGCTAGGACGTTTCTGTCGGTTTATGTTGCCACTTTGGAGGGTCAAATCGTGAAGAGAATCGTGTTGAAAGATATTCGAGGATTCTCATTGATGCTCGGAAGATGGTTCGCTATTGCCTTGCCTGCGACGTTCGTTAATTCGGCTATTCGATATCTCGAGGGACGTCTCGCTCTTAGCTTTAGGTATTTTTGATAGATATTGTGTATCGATTTTGTTGCGTATATTGGATTGGAAATTGATAAGTGTCAAGGTTCTATTTTGTTTTTAAAGAGGACGCCTGGTGGAGCATGCTTACAACATGTATCTGAGTCAACAGACCTATTACAGAGTGTCCGCGTTGGATAGTAGACTTGGAGGCGCCGAACAAAGACTGACCGATGATTTGTCTGAACTGGCTAGTTCTGTGTCGCATCTGTATTCGAGTTTAACCAAACCATTGTTAGATTGTGCTTTAGTAGGCATCGCGCTTATGTCATTTTCCTCTAAGATGGGAGCAAGGAGGATACAAGGTAATACGATTAGCAAACTGTGAAGCGTATATGAATAATAAGCGTCCGATCGTTTGAAAAACAAATTAAGCGGTGAACTAATGTGTATTTGAATTTTATTCGCATACCTTTATAGGACCACTGTTGGCGTCCGTTGTTATCGCTCTGACTGGTCAGATTCTGCGTCTCGCTTCTCCTAAGTTTGGCCAATTGGTAGCCGAAGAAGCATCGAGACGTGGAAGATTGAGGGAAGCGCACGCTCGTATCAGTTCTCATGCAGAAGAAATAGCATTCTATGGAGGTCACTGTACGGAACACCGATATTTGACCACCGCTTATAAATCTCTTGTTTCACACTTGAGAAGAGTGTTAGCCCTTAAGTTCTGGTACGTGATGATCGAGCAATTCCTCATGAAATATGTATGGTCTGGCACCGGACTTTTGGTAATTGCCATGCCTCTGCTTTATACCACGGTCACATCGGGAACTGCCGCTTTAACAGATGATGGAGACGGTATGTAAATATTGATATAAAACTGTTTTATAACGTATAAAATACTAATTGATTTGTTTGTTGAAAAACAGGTGGAGTGAGCGAAAGAACAAGATATTTAACAACTTCTAAAAATCTTTTGAGTTCCGGAGCAGATGCTGTAGAAAGACTTATGTCATCTTACAAAGTAAGATTACAAAATTCATCTATGGAAATACATTACGCAAAAAAGTTTGAGCAATAATATATTTTTATCATTAATTTGATTCGTTGTAGGAATTAGTAGCATTAGCAGGGTATGCGGCACGAGTCAGCGAAATGTTAGACGTATTTAAAGATGCTGCATTATGTAAATATAGAAGAAATATCGTTAATAGTCCATCGAGAATAGCAAATGGTACGCCTAATTTTGCTTTAGACAATATAATTGAATTAAAAGATGGCGCACCGGTGATAAAAGGTAATCATTCACAAACATGAGATAACAGCGCTTCGAACATATTTGATTCATTATTAACTTGTAAACAATTTTTAAAATAGGAATCGTGCGTGAAAGTACAGATGGCAGTATAAGTTTAATCGACGTGCCAATAATTACACCGAACTGTGAAGTCATCGTGTCCAGCTTAACAATTCACGTATGGAAAATTGAATCTTTCAATCATAAATCATCGAAAAGAGAAAGATTATCGCAAACTTTTTCTTTCACAGATAAAACCAGGTGATCACATATTAATTACTGGCCCCAATGGCTGTGGAAAGAGTTCCTTGTTCCGCGTAATCTCTGGCTTGTGGCCAGTGTACGGAGGAACCTTGACAAGACCAGCAGAAACTTACTCCGCTAAACGAGGAAGACCCGCTTTGTTCTACATACCCCAAAAACCTTACATGACTGTTGGTTGTTTGCGTGACCAAATCATATACCCTGCAGAATCGCAAACGGAAGACTGTTCCGACGAGGAACTCCTTAAATTGTTAGAAGAGGTCGATTTACGAAGCCTGGCGGAAAGAGAGTCCGAAGGTCTCGACGCTTTCGGCGACTGGGACTCTACATTGTCCGGTGGTGAGAAACAAAGGCTCGCGATGACGCGTTTGTTTTATCACGCGCCGCAGTACGCACTATTAGACGAATGCACCAGCGCCGTGAGCCTCGAGGCTGAAGGAGTGATCTACGAAACTGCGAAAAGGAGAGGCATAACATTGTTAACTATTACACATCGCGTGGCTTCACTCGCGAAATACCATAAATTACTGTTGCGGTTCGACGGAGAAGGTGGTTGGACTTTCGGCCCGTTGGACGCGGAAAGTGCAACGCATCTAATGAGTCAAACTTGCGAACAAACCGAGCAACACGAAGTGAAAGGAGACCACTATCAGATGTTACAAGTACGTTCACGTGTCTTTTTTTGCTGCTTCAATGGGAAACGAACAACCTTACTGCAACGAGCATGTTCCAAATGTATTTCGGTGTTTTGTTTTTGCTTTCAGGAACTCCGTGACATGCATACGGAGGACACGAAAGTCGGAATTAGCTGAAAAGGAGACGGAGGCGTATTATTTTGTATTTTCCTAGTGAATTCGTGTAGAAATTTATATGGTTGTAAATAGATTCTTGATAATGCGTTTTGTACAGTGGTTCACAGCTATTTCTGAGTAAATACTCTATTTTTGTATGAGTAAACGTTGCTATTTAATTACACGAAAATATAAATAAAATGTTGTTTAAATACTTATTCTCGATTATTTCTTTCTTTCCTTTCGGTAGCTACTTTAATCAATGATAATGGAATCGATTAAAAATGCGACCTTTGTTCACCGTTTGATTAACATGTGAAATATGTGCGTAATATGTTACAGTGCATTCTTCGTATATTTACATACATTAGTATCTTTTTCTTACTTGTTAATATTCATTGAACTTCATTCATTCTCATGAAAAATTGACAATTATTTCTATACGTCGTTTAAATAATTACAAAAAGAAGTGACGCTTGAAATACTTAAAGAAACGCAGGAAAAAAGTGACAAATTGCTCTTAACGAGAGAACGAATGGTTAATCAAGCTGAGAATAAGGAACATAATTTTGGTTTGCAAATCGACGCGAAAAAATTGAATATTTAAATCTGCAACAATGAATTACCCGAATGACCTGGTAATTTTTATCTACTGGAAGAGTACACGTCTACCTAGCCAGAAATTAAATTCTTTTTTCTGTATTTAACCAACGTACAGCAATTTGCATCCGATAATAACTTAACAACCGAATAAAGTATTCGACTATTAAAAAAAATACATTATCTACAATTTATCATTTGTTTAATAATTTAACGCATAGATAAAAAAAAAAGGAAGAAAAAATCCAGTTCAAAAGATCTACAAACCAAATAAACGATTTACCATTTGATCTTTACTCTCACAAAAGTACTTTTTAATATTCATCGTCAATAAATAAATAAATTTCCACCCAGAAACTTTACGTATTAACATCTACGAAGGACAAAAAAAGGCAAAAAAAAAGAAAAGAAAAAAAAAAAAAATAGGAAAAAAATGTGGACTAAAGAAAAACGGTAAATAAAAGTATATCGAAGTAAACGGAAAAATAGGGATGAAGGTGAACGACTTTAAAGAAATACGAAAATAAAGGAAGAGAGCGAAGAAAGAGCGCGAGAATGGGATATGGAGGATCTCGATTAAAAACCGAATCGCGGATTAAACCTCCTTTAGGGACGTCGCAGCTGCGACCAGTACTGTTCTGTGGCGCGCACATTAATTTGTGCCGGACAAAAATTTAATTACGTGTGTTTCTTTGTTTTGAAGGGCCAGTAAAGGCGGCGGGGGCGATGCCAGGGGAGGGAAGACCCACAATTTCCGATGAGCTTACCTCTGGGAAACCCTGCAAACGCCAAACGTCGATACGCCCAGGAGCAGCCATCTTGGGGGTTGTATACCTCTCTGCGACATTCGAGCTAATGCTTTAAAGCAATTTCAGAATACTGGCGCAATTAGACGCGTCTTTTCTTGCTCTGCAATGTTCCAGGGAAGCGACGATACTCCGCTCTTCTCTTCTTCTATGTTCCTGAAATTAAAATAGGTTGAATTAGACGGTTGGTTCAATTGGAGAGATTAATGGCGGTCTGCAANAAAAAAAAAAAAAATAGGAAAAAAATGTGGACTAAAGAAAAACGGTAAATAAAAGTATATCGAAGTAAACGGAAAAATAGGGATGAAGGTGAACGACTTTAAAGAAATACGAAAATAAAGGAAGAGAGCGAAGAAAGAGCGCGAGAATGGGATATGGAGGATCTCGATTAAAAACCGAATCGCGGATTAAACCTCCTTTAGGGACGTCGCAGCTGCGACCAGTACTGTTCTGTGGCGCGCACATTAATTTGTGCCGGACAAAAATTTAATTACGTGTGTTTCTTTGTTTTGAAGGGCCAGTAAAGGCGGCGGGGGCGATGCCAGGGGAGGGAAGACCCACAATTTCCGATGAGCTTACCTCTGGGAAACCCTGCAAACGCCAAACGTCGATACGCCCAGGAGCAGCCATCTTGGGGGTTGTATACCTCTCTGCGACATTCGAGCTAATGCTTTAAAGCAATTTCAGAATACTGGCGCAATTAGACGCGTCTTTTCTTGCTCTGCAATGTTCCAGGGAAGCGACGATACTCCGCTCTTCTCTTCTTCTATGTTCCTGAAATTAAAATAGGTTGAATTAGACGGTTGGTTCAATTGGAGAGATTAATGGCGGTCTGCAATTTTAAAAGCAGTCGGTTTGTTGGTGATGAATTTTTATTCGGTACAGTGCAATTTTGATATCCGTATGTTCAAATATGTAAACAGTATTGCTTGATAAATAAGGAAGAGAAATGTATATTGTTTTCGAATATAACGAGTTATGATATGATGTTTCAAATATTTTAAGACGAATATAAAATGTTTTTAAGTATAACGGGNATGTTTCAAATATTTTAAGACGAATATAAAATGTTTTTAAGTATAACGAGTTATAATATAATATTTCAAATGTTGCAAGATAAATATAACATGTTTTCAAATATAACGAGTTATAATATGATGTTTCAAATATTGCAAGATAAATATAAAATATTTTCAAATATAACGAGTTATAATGTGATGTTTTAAATATTATAAAACAAATATAAAGTATTTTTAAATATAAGGAGTTATGATATAATATTTTAAATACTATAAGACAAATATCAAATGTTTTCATTTCTCTTAAGCTTTCTTTCCGTACGAATCATTATTCTTCATTATTCTTCGTCGTGTACGATGTTTTATGAGTTATTAACTTAGCATTTTTGATTTTATGTTTAGATAAAAATAATCTGGAAGAAGAATTTAGAAATAACTCGAACTCTATATGCTACGAAGCATTGATTGCTTTAGAAACAGTTTCGAAATGATACGAAGCTGAGATAGAAGGTAATACGTTTTCGAAATAACAGCGTTAAAAAGAATCGTTTAGCATTGTATAGCTTAGAAAAATCGTGAAGTAAGAATAGACATGGAAAAAAAATTGCTAACAGAGTTACTCGATTATTCACGATTAATTTGGATAGTCAAGGTTCTACCGCATGTTCTGTACGTTGCGAGTTAACTCTGCTATGGTCTTCGAAGACCATTTAACGAGGCAAAATTCGAGACAAAAGGCAAAATTCGCTATTGCTCTGGTAGTTTTACTGTTAAAAACCTCGACTTACCTCGACATATCCAAATCGCTCGACAATTTTTCTGTTTATTCAAAAGCGCTCGCACCGAAAAAGATTTAAATTAACATTAAACTCACCGACGATTAAAGTAGATCTATCCAAGAAAATAAAAATGATACGTATTCTGAAAAATATATAAGGTGAGGAGAACAAATCTTTAGTTATATTCTTCACAGAAAATCACGAAAAATCTACCCGAACCGAATCGTTATTTTATAAAATTTCACCAATTTTTCTACTTATTCAAAAAGCAACGACCATCGCGACTATTCTTAGCCAGAGACTGTTGCAACCAACAATTCGGGTTACAGAACATCTTCACCCGGTGTCGAGTTTCGTGTTTTGAGAAAGGGTTGAAGACGCGAGTTTCGACAGCGGCTACATCTGTCCCGGCTAGCCGGCTAAGAAAATAAGGCAAGAATCATCGGTATGATTAACGAGAGTAGCCACGAGTTAGCCTGGTTCGTAACAGTTTCCTCGAGGATTAAAACCATGTCCACTTTCCAGCCATCCCCCTTTCTATCCTCATCGTTGAAATAGCCGATTGAATTACACGCGGCGCGTGCCAGCCGGCTGCCACCGTCACCGCATACGCCGAAGAAGATCTTTGCAGGAATAAAGAACGTAATAAGCCACTATCCGATCTCTATCTTGTCATTGGATGGGATTTCCCGTGACAAAGTGGTTACCGTGTTTGCAAATCTCTTAGCAACGTCGTTTCAAAGTCTTTTCATGCCTGGTAGGACGCTTCCTTTGCCGCTTTTAACCCTTTGACTGGGAAAAATTGTACACAGTGACTGAAGAAGGTATTCGTAAACCGTGAACCCTTGAGTTTTGTTAAAAATATCTCTTCACGGGCCAATTTAAATATAAACCTTCTTTACGATACAACGATCTACGAAAATCGAGCTTTCGAATATTAAAAATATTGTATTAGAAAAATTATTAAATATTATTAAATAATTAAATATTAGAAATATTAGGTCGGTTAATAAGTTCACGAGGGTTTTAATAATATAATTGAAAAGTAGTTTTTTTTTTATACATAAAAGGAAATATTTTTATTCGATAATGTATTGTTCATCTGAGTTGCTACATCACCTTTTGTTTTCTAAGATTTGAACCGAATTTAGTTGCATTTCGAAGCACTGGAAGGTAATTAAGGAACTTATTGGTCAACCTAATGTATCGAGAATATATGTAATATCTTAATTTTTTTTAAATTAACCGTTTGAGTGCCAAGCGGCGATATTGCACTTCTGTTACGTGTCTAGACTGCGAAGCTGACAATCGCAGCACGCTCGGTTTCTGCCGATGCGTGATTTTACGGTGTTCAGTCTTAGGTAAAATAAGATAAAATTTTATTCCTGTAAACAACCATTACTATAATGATATAACGAACTAAATAATATAGAATAGACTATAAAAAACAGTAATTAAATGTATGCAATCACATTGCTTGGAATTTTTGAACGCGGAAGGAGAGAAGCGCTACGGTGCCGCTTGGCGCTTTTGAATACGGAATCGGAAAAGTGCTATTGCGCCGCTTGGCAATTTTTAATTGGGAAACAACAGAGACCCGTGGCACTCAAACGGTTAAGATATTTAAAAAAATAATTGATGTTTAAAATATTAAAAAAAATTTTTTTAATAATTGCATCTTGACATAAAATCCTGACTAAACTCAGTTTTGTTTAACACTAAACCTACCGACCATAAAACTATACCTGCTTGTATCAAAGAAATTAGAATAATAGATACTTGGAAAAATACACAATGCTAGAGAAACAAATCTTTGACCATATATTTTACGGAAAATTATAAAAAAAAATTCAAAAGTGCACTGTTAATAATTTATCAAATTTGGACAAGAAATTAGGAAACGGTCATTTGACCGCTTTGGTAGGTTTAGTGTTAATCATTCATTTTTATCTCCATTTGAAGTGAAATTTTCTCCGACCTGCATTGAACGTGGTACTTTATGGGGTCGGAAACTTCTATTTTCCAATTACACGGTGCATGGAAGTTCTTGCAGCCGCAAGAGGTGGTTCGCCGCAAATGTAATTAAGTAGCCGTGACGTATTTGGTAACATCTCGATCGTTGAAAGCGGGGTTTATCGTAGCGGTGGAGATTATCCGATGCGCAATCACTTTAGCGAAGGGAGATGGGACCGGTGGGAGGAACTTTTGATCGCGAACAATACCGTCACTGTCATCTCATCACGAGGGTTAATCATTCAACTTTGAATTGCGCCGATGAACACGTTTCCTGCTCTTGTAGTGGCCTCCACCGCCGGTTAGAATAGTTATCCGACGAGAAAAGGAGCTATACTTTGATACACGATGACTATCGTGGTACAAAAATGGGTATTAGGTTGTTCCGAAAGTTTCTCAAATAATCTAAAAATATCCAAATTATCTAAGATTTTTTTTCAAGGACCCAACGGTATCGTGTACTCTCAAAAATACAACAGTGTCGTTCCAAGATTAATTGCTAACAAATTCTAACCCTTAATCGACGAAGCAGAATCTGTATTCGAACATTAAATTTAAATTTTTAAGGAAAAGGATTCAAATCTTTCCGATAGCTATTTTAATACAACCGGTATGAATAAAATTTTGCTTATAAAAAAACGTAGAAACTAACAAGTATCTCTTCAAAAGTTTCACAGGATTTATTCACTTAATTCGACTGTAAATTAAAAACAAGTTGCAGGAAGTACACTTTTTCGCTAAAAAAAATTATTTCTTACCTTCTTTTTCAACGCTTACAACGTTTATAATTTCAACTTCTCAATTTACCTAAATTTAACAAAAAATTCTCAACGCGTCCCTCCATTCGCTGTAACCATCGTGTTTGTCGAAAGTATTTAATGGGTAAGTGATGATCATCGATGCAACCAGGTCCGCATGGTCACCTAACGTGCACACGTGATCAAGGCGGATGTGCATACGAACGATGCGTGTTTGCTTCTTTTAGCATTGCCGGTGGAACGATCGCGGGAGTGTAATCGCCTCTTTGATTTCAGGTGCGAGCAAACACAGGTGTGGTTGCGCGCAAAGCACCCTCCAAGAGGGTTGAAACATTCTGGTCGTCGTAGATGCTATCTCTGCTTTTGAACCGGTGATCAGAGATTGGGAAATTGGGTGTGAACAAGTTTGTGGCTACGTATCTCTCCGAAAAATCGGTCTTATTTATCTCGATAGAGTTTCGATTTAAAACAATTGATCAGAATAATAATAGTTGAAATAAAAGATTGTAGTTTGATGCGATTATGTTGTCGGTCCTAATTTTACTTGTTCTTGGTTCAGAAATTCTGCGATTAATTCTTTCGTAGAGTCAAACTGTTCCAGACACCGAAAAATCTACGAAAAACTACATAATGCAAGGAAGACAAATTTTTATCTATATTTTTAATTGTTTGACCGCGAAGCGCTGTAGGTTCGAACACTCTGCGTCGAGGGAATACTTTCTCACGTTCGATCGATTGTTCAATAGGCAACTAAGTTTCCGTTGTAATTTTTCAGCTGTGCTGTATTAAATAATATCGGAGAAATATTTTTCAACGTGTATTTATTGTTTGTTTAATATGTGCTCAGGAATATCGCATTGCGATCTGAACGCTTTCAATGTGTTCATAGTTCACATCGATAGCTTTCATCGGGTGTGTTCTAAATTTTAGAAAATTATAGAAAATTATAGAAAATTCTAAAAGTATGTATTGAAAATTACGAATTGGACATTTGTAGGTTGCTGGTTCTAGTGTTAAACAATCTCAACACCCATACAGTAGAATTTCATTAGATACACCAAATAGGACTAAAAACACAAAACATCGAAGCTCCTGAAACTATCGCGAATCAATCGACTATGTCAAATCTCCCAATTTTACTATATCCTTGTAAATAATTTAAATAATTTTTGGATCGTCGAACGCATATATGCGTTCATAGTCCACATCAATAGCTTCCATCGGGACAAAACAAAATTATAGAAAATTATAGAAAATTATAGAAAATTCCAAAAGTATGTTATATATATATCTTAATATAGAGAGTGCAACTACCAAGATTCTACTCTATAAACCTCTACGACGACTGAAATCACCTTCACCATCCACCCTCCCTGGTCCAACCGGCGGGCGAAGAATGTCGCGGTGCAAGGAACTCCTCCAGCACGCTGGAAACGTTACAGTTCCGTGGAATTGCGCGTTACCATCGAAAGGGTGAGGGCGGGGTCCGGTTTTCTACGGGGTCCTGCGTAAATACCATGGGCCCAATCGGTTGGAAGTGTAAGCCAATACCCAGGGTGTACACTCGGCATGCTGTGACCCTTCCTCTTCTTTCTTACACCCTCTCCCCTTCTTTCTGTTTCCCTTTCTCCTCTTGATTTTTCCACCCTGTTCTTTCTTTTCTTTTTTTTTTTCTTTTTATATCTATATACAGGGTGTCTCGGACACTGTGAAGAAAATCGGAGGGTTTCTGAGACGATTTCAAGCGACTTTTTCGTTTGCAAAAATGTAGAATTCGGCTTTATTAACATTAGACTTACGGAACTTGTCAATTTGACGCATTTTGGATTTGGTGCTTAAATTTAACAAGTATGTTGGCAGACGACGTAAACTGAGAATGTAGTTTGTATGCAGAAAGTGTGCAATAAATATGAGTTGATAGAAATCTATCGATTTAAAGTAAAGTGAGCTAATGATATTGTTAAAATATCTGTATTTTAGTGTAACCATCGAAATGGCCTAATCGATGCCTGTAAAGCTAGTGTTAACGATTTATTAACGAAAAACAGTGACCAATCGAAGAGCGAGACTTCGGTCGCATAGCTTTTTTTTAATTTATACATTGTTTTTTACAGAATGAATGAAACAACTATTATAGATTATTAAATTCGTCGTTTTCTTGGTTGTAGCGTGACGCTAAAAGAAAAAAAAAATGCGATGTTATTTAAAAATTTTAAGATTACATCGGCATCTCGGAAAATTCAGCCCTGCTATTTAAAAAACTTTAGCTCGTATCGATATCATAGAAAATTTAACACTAAAATTACCAATTCCTAACTTCTTATGCATTATCAGCGATTTTTCACGACTTTTTTTATCAAAAATACGTATAAAGATCCCTATCCTCTCCATTATGTTTTTTTTTCCTATATTTAATCTACATTTCCTCGGTAGGAATAATTATATATTTTAATCAAACAGAATATCAAAAACCTTTAAACTGTGGTCCACGATATTAACACTATAACTACCGACGATTCAAAATATTTCTGTTTAATAATTCAAAATAATAGGTATTTGAAAGAAACGTAAAATGCAAGGGAAATAAATCTCTGTTCATATTCGTTACAGAAAAACGCAAAAGATTCTTTAAAACGCGCTATTGTAAATTTATAGAATTCATATGAGAAATTGCAAACCAGTCATTTTCATCACCTCCGTAGTCCCAGTGTTAAAACTGAAAGGAACTCGGCTCGAAGTGCGATCGTGAAAGGCATATTTATCCGAATAATGTTTAGAAGTACAAGTATTCGCCTCTCTTAATTTTTTTTTTCCAAAAGTGTGCGCGCCAGTGTAGAATAGAAAAAGTATCGAAAACGGTGCGAACTCGATCCCTTGTATTCGATGGTTCGCGCCGGTGACACACGGTCGACGCCAGAACGCTGCCGTGCGGTCGACTTCCTCTTCCTGTGTCCACGTCGGAACTACGTAGTCAGGTGTCCGGCCTGACGGTCGCGATTATGTCGAGACATTCGATAGTCGGATGCGCCAGGCCTCGTGAGAGGCGACGTTTCCAAGGAACTATACATTTTTTCAAATTTTTACCGCCTCGCTCGATTCCATCCAACGGCTGACTACCCTTTTCCCTTCTTCCGGAAGTACGCTTCCAGCATCTTCAACTTTATGGAGCTAAGAATAATATTTATCGTTTGCACTGATTTATTAGTAACCGAAAAGGTGAAACGGTAAACGATGCGAGTGAAAATATTTAGGAAAAATAAATATTCACGTTGGTACTTATTTCGTTTATCGTTTAAAATTCCAGCGTTTATCAGCTTTATAGATTTAGAGGAAAAATAAATGAATGAATGGTAATGAATATATTTATAGGATATCTTGCGTCGAATCGGATGGAAATAAGAATTTAACCCTTTCGCTACGAAGGCCGTATGTATACGGTCTCAGAAATTAAACAATCGGTTACTAAAATTGTACGTGGTCATCTTCTGTAGCACAGAATTATTTTTATTTTCATTCACACGTGTTGTAATTCGTTGCACGATGTATCTAAATTTTGATATGTATATTTTTGTCATATGGACAAAAATTGTCTCGATCTGTATAGCAATAGCGTTTTTAGTCCTTAGAGGGGACGTTTTTAGTCCTTGGAGAGGATCACCGTAGTGAAAGGGTTAACCCTTTCGGTACAAGCGCTCTGTCCGCCGTGACACTCCCGCTGTACGAGGCGCCGTTCCGAAAATGTAGACATAGCGCGTGGTCCGTCCACTTTTGTATGAAGATTTTTCTAGGCGTTAAATAAGAACTCTGTTTAATAAAACAATGTTTCTTCTAACAAGCGTCGTTTATAGTTTTAATATTAAAAGATATTTATGTAAAATTCTATTAATTATATAAGTAACATCAGGTCATTAGGTGAATGAATTAAGTTTAAGCAAATTTGTTATCATCAATGTGAAAATTAAATGAACATTAATTGTGAATTTATAAAAAAAAGTTAACTTTATAAACTTTGCGTATTATATTTTCAATATTAGAAGAAAATTATCCGATTCGCCTTGGTGTGCCTTATTTATAGCGTGTTATTTAAATAAGTCGGTGTTTAAGATTTTAACTCTATCTTGATGTAATCTTAATTGCTAAAATTAATTATTCCAGTGTTTAAAATATCTTTCACTGCGTTCTGCGTGGAATTCACGTGATTTTCTAATAAAAAAAATAAATAAACGGTAAACAAATATATGGGAGATTAAATTGATAAAACGTGAAGCTTTAGAATTGATTTTATTTTTTGTATAAATTCCTCTATCAATATTGTAATTTTCAATTAGAGCAGACCCATAACGATTAAATGTATTGACCTACAATTAATCGTTCTAACACATATTTAGATGAGCTAAATGATATGTCCATAACAATTTAATAACGATCTGAAAAGGCTTCGTATTTAAACTCGATCTTAACACCGGTATCGGGTTACATCAATTTAACGTTCAAATATTAGTATTACTAAACGCATACATGTAATTAAACCACAGGTTTCACACTTACGTTATCCGGATCTGCAGAGCATGTTGAATTTCTCGCAAGAATAGGGCAACAATCTCAACGAAGCGCATAAAGCGAGAAACCTTGCAAAGGACCCGTACAAAAACCTCAAGTTGAACGATGAAACTCTAAATTTCGCGTCGAGCTTGTTCGCGAAACAAGCGCTTAAGAAATGTACGCTTGAAAAATTCACATTTTTCAAAATACCTAAGATCGACACATTTTTTACAAGATTCGTCTCTTTTATACTTTACATTTTTTTTTTCAAATACATACAATTATTTAATTCTTTGGTAGAAACAGGTGTACCTAAATCGTCTGTAATTCTACTGTTAACCCCTTGCGATACCATTTAGTCGGTCAAAATCCGGGATAGAAGTATAGCGGTCGATGCTCGTCGGATGTTATTGCTAAGATTGTTTTGGGATCGCTCTTATTTTCAGTAGCTGTTATCTAGAAATTTGACACGACGAATCTCACTTTTATATTTGCGTTTGGCCCGGAACTGTGACTACGAGCCTCACTCGTAAGATTCATGTTTGAGCAGAAATTGTGACCACGAGTTAGACTCGTGATGCGAATGTTTGTCCCGAAATTGTGACCACGAGTTAGACTCGTGATATTCATGTTTGTCCCGACATTGTGATCACGAGTTAGACTCGTCAAAGGGTTAAAGTTGTTGTTAAAGGTTAAAGTATGGCAAGGGGTTAAAGCTACCCAAAAAATACCAAATCTAAGAAGAAATCCAAGAAAGTGAAGAAAGTGAAGAAAGCTAAGAATGCCAAGAAAGTGAAGAAAGCTAAGAATGTCAAGAAAGCGAAGAAAACTAAAAATGCCAAAAAAGTGAAGAAAGCTTAAGAAAATCAAGAAAGTGAAGAAAGCTTAAGACAATCAAGGAAGTCAAGAAAACTTAAGACAATCAAGAAGGTCAAGAAAACTTAAGAAAATCAAGAAAGTGAAGAAAGCTTAAGAAAAGCAAGAAAGCCAAGAAAGCTAAGAATTCCAAGAAAGTCAAGAAAGCTAAGAATTCCAAGAAAGTCAGGAAAGCTTAAGAGAATCAAGAAAGTGGAGAAAGCTAAAAATGCCAAGAAAATGAAGAAAGCTAAGAATACCAAGAAAGTGAAGAAAGCTTAAGAAAATCAAGAAAACCAAGAAAGCTTAAGAAAATCAAGAAAGCCAAGAAAGGCAAGAGAGCTTAAGAAAATGAAGAAAGCGAAGAAACATTGCAAACGAGAGTCCTAGCGACGGACAGTTGACGAGTCGGCGGCGTTCGTAGAGGGTTGCTGACAACGAGCCGGGTCGCAAGTGGAATAGGTAGCGTCGGAGTGTTTCGCAGCCGGGCTCACCGTTCACTGGTCAATAATCCACGAAAGGGAAGGCATTACAAGCCAGTGATCTCGAGGGTATCGGGGCCACTCGTCTGCGAGGCAGGACCACCGTGATCGGCGTGGTAATGGTATCTGAAGAAAATAATATCCTACTTCCCCGTCCCGCTCTCTCAACGAGGATATCGTTATAGCAGAGACGAACAGACGAACCGGGGCTCGAAGGAGGCCCCCGATCACCGATCACCGATCACCGATCGCCGAATGAACGATTAGTATCCCGTGTCGTCGGCATCGACGACGGCCAACCCGTGTATTCGAACGTCTTGCGTCTTACACGCCTGTAGACATGGATATCGTTCAAAACCGTTCTTCCTTACGTCCTCTTCGTCGGCTTCGAACATTCTTTCGAGGCTCCGTTGCATCCTTTTCTGCGTTGTAACAGCGATCATAAGGATAATGAGATATTTTGGAAGTTTTTTCGTGCGGTGAATAGTTGGCCTGTTTAGGGGGGTGAGTTTCGAAGTTGTTTAATAAGTGTTTGTTAAAGAGTTTGCGAGTGTGATACGCGTAGGTGCTGGTTTAATTGATTCCTTCGGTGTGTTTTTGTCTTATGAGGTGGATAACGAGGGTTTTCCGAGCGAAGAATTTTATTTTTCAATGTGGAAATAAATAATACATAATATTGAATATAGAATGTTGTTTATTATTTGTTTCTATAGAGGAAAATAAAAGTCTTTGCTCGGATAATAATAATAAATTAATATATCGATAATAATAATGAAGAAATATATCGTTTGGATAATAATATCTTAATAAATTTCCCTAGTAAATTCAATGACAAATTTTTCAAACCTTCCAAAACTTGCCTAAGACTTTCTACGTCAACAATCATTAAATATCCGATATTGTAACGAATAAACTGCAACCAATTCTTAATTAAAATAACCACGAATAAAACCACGATTAAAAAAAATCTACCACCCTCAGAAAAGTCCAAAAAAGTATACTCTCGTCCAAAACAAATCCTTCTCCTCAATTTTAACCTAACCCGCACACCCCAAACAACAACCACCGTTCCCCTCAACATCGCCCACATTAAAATCCACCGAATGCAAAACGTCGCTTTGCATTTAACCACGCGCAACCAGGCAAAGTTGAAAAGTCCTGCAAATCTCCTTAGCAAACACCTTGCCGAGGAAGCATGGAAGGAAGGTTAACGCGGCTCAGGGTAGGGGTAGACACACGTGGAAGAGGAGGATGCCACGCACGTGGAACGAAGGCGGACGAGGGAGAGGAAAAAAGAGAGCGAAGAAAAGGCCGGCCAATGGTGGAGTGGGGTCGGAGTAATAGTCAGTGAGTAAGGGGTGAGACTGGGTGATAGTAGGTGGTAGATCTCTAGTTAGCCAAGACACATTGACAAGCCATCGTGTCAGCATGGCAGCATCGCACGGTGTCGTCCTTAAAGTCTTCTTCTCGCCGCGACAGGACTGACGTGCCTGAAACGAATTTTAAAAGACAGTATAATTAAAAAAACAAAATTGTTCGTCGCGATAGAAGTTAACTTACGATAGTCCGGTTCTCTCGCGTCTGTAAACTTTACGACGGTTCAGTTCTCTCTTATCGAGTTCTCCAAGCGCAGCTCGGGGTTGGAGAAGAACGGTGTCCACGGTGCAATTATGTCTTCTCTGTGCTTCAAGATCAGACTGAAAATTCTACTGTGAGGGAGTGTATAGAGTGAAACGGTGGTTGAGAAGATTCCGCGTGGTTCCGGTCGGGCAAGGAGGCGAGAAGAGACTTTAGAAATGTTTGAGAGGAGGATAAGGAGTCTGTACAAGAACAGGAAGAAGAATACGGGGTGTTGTTGAAATATGTGTGACGACGATGTTTCGTGGTCGAATATAGAGTGTGAATTGAGAAAAAGCAGTGACCTCGTAGACAGTGCTTGAAGATTATCCGAGTCTGAAGTATCCTCGAGTCACCGATATATTGTTCAATAAATACTTTTTCTCGTTGTTACGCTTCGGAATCGATCGTTAATGGTGAAGTGGAAGAAAGTGGAGGAGTAACTTTCGAAGCGGAAGAAGCAGAGGGTCATTTTTCCGCGCGAGAAAAGTGTGCGGAATGTGAATTTTGGAATAACCGATTGTGATTCGAATCGTCGAACATGGAGAACCGAATCACGTGGGAAGATGCACATGGTTTTCATGCTATGAATGAAAATATCTGGCAGATTTTCTGCAGAAGCCTTTAGAGGAAACCGGCAGGTCTTCCAAGCCATAAAGGTACCTACTTCTATACGCTCGGTCCATATGCACGTACATTTTCCTTTCAACCATTCATAAAAAGCCATTCATGAAAATTCGTTGATTTTTTTCTTTTTTTTTCTTTTTCGTATACATATATATAATTTTTCTGCGTTTTTAAGCGATGACTGAGGAGGACGGTTCTGCGACTAAGTGGTTTTGCGTAAACTTGAAGGAACTCGGTACGCTTCCTGATAAAAGGGGTGAAATTAGAGGAAAATTAAAATTAAAACAGTTTAAGTAACGATACGAATATTTCACAGAATGAAACAAAGTTCGGTAACAATCAACTTCTTTGATATACAATTAAATATATAATTTAGCAAACCCGTAGAGTTTTCAAGCGAGAAGCTAACGTTTACTCAAAAACACTATTTTACAAAAAAAATACATCCTCTTCTTACTTCACAGTTTCCAACTTACCAAACGTCAAATGTAATTTAAAAATTCTGTACAGAATACTATTCAAGAACTTCTAACAAAAAATTCAAACACCGTGTGTGTTCTCATGATTTTTTAAAATTAGTGCCAGTAAAACTTATTTATCATCGTATAATTATCACCTTAAAAACTTAGAAAATGTAACAAAGTCTGGTAAACGAAACAATTAACGGAAACAAAACTGCTTGCACGAATATAATCAACCCATCTCGGTGTCGCTCTCCAAGTCGAGTTTCCTTAGACGAACTGTGCCGGAATAATGATCCTGCGGTGAGAAATAAGTCATGAGAAACACGACGAGTCGAAAATTAAGAAAGCTTCGACGATCGAACCGGAAATATCGCGAAAAATATTGATAAAGAAGTCGGTCATACTCACGGAGCAATGTGCGGTTGCTAGGGAGACCAGAGGGGCTGGACCACATCTCTACAGAGAGGAGGCAATCCGTCCGTGTATTTTGTCGAGAGGCGGGGGAAGGGGGTGTTTCTAAGGGCGGCTGGAACCAGAAATTTCGCAGAGATGGAGTTTCTGCAGAATCATCACACCGTGAACACCTCCGAACCGCCGTACACCCTTGGCACAGGTGAGCCACAGTGTTCCTGCTTTGGGACGAGAGAAAAAAAAAAAAAAAAAATTCTCGGTTAGTGTATTGTAACAAAAACTTAAGAGAGTCGGTGCAAGATTTGTATTTGTTACGGAAAGAAAGAAAAAAAAGATATTCGAACCATTCTTACGAAGTGATCTTAAAAAATTTCTTAACGCTGATTTATACGTTTATTATCGTGGTGTTCGCTGGTATTTATGTAGTTTCTTTTGCTCCGTCGCAAGTTTGAGGAACAAGTAGCGACGAAATGTATAATTAAGGATATTTACGTGAAGCTAAATATTGTATCGTAAGTGTGCAAGGCTGTAGTAATTTTGTTTTTGTCTAAGAGTCTCATAAAATTGTTGGTTTCTAGGTTCGTGAAAATATGAATTAGTATCGTGATAAGATACTTCGGAGGAAATGCAAGGATTAAGGAAGATTTTAGATTTCTTGAGAAAAATAGAAAGTTAATTTAATTACACACGCGAGTTTTATTTGTTTATTACGGTTCGGATGGAATAAAAACACGCTATATTTGTAACAAAGTTTAATCTTAAGAGTAACCCTCTGTAGCCGGAATTATGTTCGGTTATGAGAAAGAAATTAAAATTAGTTACGGTTTCTTTTAATTTGGAAACTTTTTAACCACCAGCTGTTACAAATAAGCTGTCTAATATCGGAACAGTGTCACGGTAATAAAACTGAACAGTGCAATGACAAGTAAATAAAATGAAATTTAAAAAATATAAATACACGAATACGTGAATTATAAATCACACGACTATCACACAAATAAGTTTAACACCAAGCAAATATAAATTACGTATAAGATTTCAATATTTTGCGTTCGACAAAGAGTTAACCCTTTGCGATCTTATGTCGGGCCAGACTCGACATTTTACTTTGTTCCATTGTTTTTAGTTTATTACGAAACATATTCTTTTACATTAAAATGTTATTTGATGGAAAATTTTCTATCTGGATCTCTTACTGGCAATGAAAACGTGAAAAGTCAGCCAAATTATTCACAGTTTTCAAAAGAATATCATTGAATATCAACTAGTTAAGTTAAAGTGTCGAAAGTGGACCGCAAAGGGTTAAACCAGTGAATTAATTATTACTAACTTACAATACGAATATTAAAAAAAAATCGTAAGAAAGTTGATTAACACTTTAACAGCCGCACGTTTACGTAGTCAAACGTTGCCAGGGGCCGGCAGTATTTTTGAAGAATTAATTTTAAATTATTAAATTCACGACGAGCGCCGACATTTGCTCCATAATTTACGCGGTACACTACTGTAGTTTAAAATGAAAAATTAAAAGTAGGCAATAATTAGCTAAAATCAAAGACGTGGCGATGAAACACGAAGCCAATACCAATATCCACGCTTGTTTACATTTATAAATTATCGCGCAAAGAGTGTGCTACTGGCCAACAACCTTCGATGGTAGCATCACACACATGTTGTGCGAGCGGTCGTTAACGGTTGTTCCGGCTATCACACACATGTTGTGCGAGCGGTCGTTAAAGTGTTAATGAAAAAAAAAAAGAACTACCTTTCCGTCTTAAATAAAAATAAATATCATTCTTTACAATTTTGTAATTCCTTTGTTTTAAGATTCCTTTCTGATATCTTTCCGATTCGCAGGTTCGGTAGGAAACATCGAGGCCACCATACCTTCCGGTCTCTGCGCCGGGCCCCTGGGGGTGCTGTCCAGCGAAGACACCTTGACGGATAATCAAAACGAGGAAACCCTGGGCGCTCTGCAGGGCACTCTTCGTCTGCAGGATCTGCAAAATTCTCCGGAAGACATCGGTGGGGATCAAAGTCAACATATCCAAAACTCTGGACAGAATCAAGTGGTTAGCGAGTTTGGTGCGAGCTTCTGGGTCGACGACATGGCTGGCTTTCCATTGCCACCGTTGGACCTGGACCCTTTACCTCCTGGTCTATTCAGTCCGTGTTCGGGAACCTATAAGTGAGTCACACAAAATGTCTCCTCGTGCTCTTCATTTTACTTTTTGCTCGGAATACGAGTGGACTGGTTGGTTTATAAGACGATACGACAGATGTGACCGTAGTTTGCATTAGAGTGTAATATTTGGTTCGTGAAACACGTTCACCGCCACGCCGAAATCACATGTTTTGATTAGGACGCCGCACCGGTAGATAGAAGATTCGAATTAATTTCATTTCTGATCTTCCGATGAAAATTTTTTATCGTTGAATAGTGCACGCTTTGTTTCAAAGTATTTTCTGATAGCGATGATGATGTTCAAAATTCATTGAATATCAGTGTTGATTTAATTTTTACGAGTGTATACATTTGAAGCACTACGGTCACCGGTGACCACCATGGCTACGGGAGAAATAATCTCAGGTCACATATGACCACTGTGGCAGTCAACGTGTTAAGTTAGCGTTTAATGTTAATGTTAACACTGGAACTACCGACGATCAAAGCATACTTATTTCTGGCGAAAAAATCGTAATGAAAGGTATATAAGAAAATATGCAATGGGAGGAATTGCCTCTGACTTGTCATAGTGGATTTATAAAATTTTTGTAAAAAATTAGGAATGGGTCATTTTGACCAGTTTGGTAGTTCTGGTGTTAAATTGGTATTTTGCGGTGTTCGGTTGAGTCTTCTGTGAAATATATGTTTGTTTTTTTTTTATATATATTGGTAATTGTATGAATTAGTATTACTGTAAACTACACGCAGAANGCGAAAAAATCGTAATGAAAGGTATATAAGAAAATATGCAATGGGAGGAATTGCCTCTGACTTGTCATAGTGGATTTATAAAATTTTTGTAAAAAATTAGGAATGGGTCATTTTGACCAGTTTGGTAGTTCTGGTGTTAAATTGGTATTTTGCGGTGTTCGGTTGAGTCTTCTGTGAAATATATGTTTGTTTTTTTTTTATATATATTGGTAATTGTATGAATTAGTATTACTGTAAACTACACGCAGAATTATTGGATACGAGATTAAAGTTAATTTGTATTTATAAATGTTTAAACTGTTAAATAAGACCTAATATGCTATATGATTTTTTTTTTTTTTGGTTGATAAACTTCTAAATATTTGTTAATAATACTATTTCTATTAATTGAGATAGGTATAGAATATGAAACAAAGATAGAATTAGGAATTTCTTAAGTTATTTCATTCATTTGTAATTTCGTTCCGACTCGCAACGAAACGTGAACGGTTCGGTCTAACTAATGTTACGTATTTCTACTTGAAACCGTACCGTCGCTCATACGGATGTTACAAGTATCAACTACCTTCGGAATACATTGATGGAAAACACAGAAAGTATAATAAAAATAACTGATATACTAACAAATCACAATATTCAATTTGAAATAAATTTAATATAAATGAAGAAGGAAACGCGACCTCATTTAAATCTTAAAAATTAAACAAAAATTCTCCTAAATACTTTACATTAAAACACACAGTCAAGTACTTTAACCTTCCGACTATTAAAGTGCTTCAAACTTCGATGAACTTTTAAAACAATTAATTAAAATAGCTTCAATATTTTAATAACCTTTTGTTCCAAAAATATTTCAAGAATTATACATTTTCCATTTAAAATACTCCTAATTTTACAACTGATATAGTAATTATATTTTTTTCCATTTAAAATACTTCTGATTTTACGAGATACATTAATTATAATTGTTCCATTTAAAATACTCCTAATTTTACAACTGATATAATAATTATATTTTTTCCATTTAAAATACTTGTGATTTTATAAGCGATATATTAATTATATTTTTCAATTTAAAATACTTCTGATTTTACAAGCGATATATTAATTATATTTGTTCCATTTAAAATACTCCTGATTTTACAACTGATATAATAATTATATTTTTTCCATTTAAAATACTTCTGATTTTACAAGCGATACATTAATTATATTTTTCAATTTAAAATACTTCTGATTTTACAAGCGATATATTTTGCAAGAGGAAACAGAAAAAGAAACATGAAGAAGCACGTAGCTTAAAAATGATTGTAACGCTGTATTCGATGTACCTTGTAATTTTTAAGTGTCCTTGCAGTTGGGGTTGCACCAGAGGAGAGTGTGTCCCGAGAACAAGCAACGCGAACGGAGAAGGTGTTGCCGACGTGTTACTATCGTTAAAACATGCGGTGGTCCATCCCGGAAGTCCTACCGGCGGATACTACTCCACGGGGGGATCCGGTCATCATTATTCCCAGGATTACACGCAAAATCTTGGACCACCCGTCCCACCCACGCATTACGCGTCAACCCCAGCTATGTCTGTGAACGTTTCCATGAACATGACCATGAACATGAACATGCACACTGGGTGAGTATCGCACGAAAATCATGCATTTTATATTTTAGTTTTTAACCTTTTCACGAATATTATTCTTCACATTCTCCTGCCAATACCAGACACATAAATAGACTGCAGATTTTTATGCATTTATTGGAAATTTAAAGGTACAAGTTTAACACTAAAATTACCGAAACGGTCAAATGACTGGTTCGTAATTTTTCATGGATATTTTATAAACTTTTAAGGATGCATTTTCTGTAAAATATATGGTTGAAGATGTGGTTCTCTCGCGTTTCTTTGGTACAAGTAAGTACGTTTTAATGGTCGGTAGTTTTAGTGTTAAATATCGAATAAAAAATTTCACTATTTCTTACAGTACTTTTTAAATTGTTATATAATAAATACCATTGAATTAAAAAATATTCTGATATTTTGATAGAATATCGACCATTTGAACATCGTCTTTCGAAATTCGAAAATTTTCAACATCGCCTCTCAAACAATATACCAATTCTCCCCTATCGTCTTACCATTTCAAGCAACAATTTTGCAAAACGACCCTAACAGCGCCGTAATAACTTTACATAAAACTTGCATTGAAAATTATGAATTGTTCGTTTCAACCACATAACTTACTATGCAACAAGATAACTTTACCAACCAACCTTCCAATAATTCTCAACATCTCTCAAACAATATTCTCCCCTATCGTCTTACCATTTCAAATAACAATTTTCCAAAACAACTCTAACAACATCCCCTAACAGCGCCGCAATAACTTTACATGAAACTTGAATTTAAAATTAAGAATTGTTCGTTTCAACCACATAACTTACTATGCAACAAGATAACTTTACCAACCAACCTTCCAATAATTCTCAAAATCTCTCAAACAATATTCTCCCCTATCGTCTTACCGTTTCAAATAACAATGTTGCAGAACAACCCGCAACATTCCTCCTACAAATTAAGACAACCCCTCGCCATTTTTCTCGGGCGAGCCAGGCGCACGCGTAAGGAGGTGTAAGAGCGGAATCATTCAGAAATTCATGCTTGTATGCGTAGGTACGAGCAAAGCTATTCGTCGGCGTGGGGGGTGGATCCCCTGTTAAGTCCCGCCCAGCAGTATAATCCCGTGGAGCAGCAGACGAGGGTGAATCAACCCCCGGCCAATAGCCTGATCAGCACCAGCACCCATCCTCATTCTCATCCCCCGACGCACGGCCACTCCAGGCTGCAATTGTCCAACGAGCATGCGCTGTGCATAGGCGCCACCGGAAATCCAGTCACACCCGACGACAATGGCAGACCTAACCTCTGCAGAATTTGCGGCAAGTCGTATGCCCGACCAAGCACCCTCAAGACGCACCTTAGAACGCACTCTGGGGAGAAACCGTTTAGGTTAGTGGCGTGGCTGCTGCGCTTGTCGCTCGATAAGGTTGGATCGATACAGGTTGATCGACAATCTAGACGAACCGTCACGATTTAACCCTCTGTAGCTCGATTTTTGTTCGGTTAGGATGAATTATAAATTTTGGTTACGGTTTGTTGTTTTGACTTGGAAATTTTTTTCATTCGTAATTGGTATTGATGGGTTGTTTGGTATTTGTGTAGCGGTTCAGTGATAAAGGTAATTGGACAGTGGGAGGTTTTTTTATATACGTAGTTGGTCACTAAAGTATCTGGTTATTTTGGGTTTTGGTGAGGTTTGTGGGTAATTGTAGGTTTGCGAATTTAAAGGTAAATGGGAATTTGTTTTTGACGCGTATTTGGTTGAAAAAGTATCTGGTCACTTTGGGTATTTGGTGAGTTTCGTGTGGAATTATAGGTTTGCGAATAGAAAGCTAAATGGGAATTTGTTTTCGCTACGTATTTGAGAATTTATTGTAAATATGTAGTTGGTCGCAAAAGTATCTGGTCACTTTGGGTATTTAGTGAATTTTGTGTGTAATTGTAGGTTTGCAAATTAGAAAACTAAATTGAAATCTGATCTCGATACGTATTTGGGGATTTATTCTAAATATGTAGTTGGTCACAAAAGTATCTGGTCACTTTGGGTATTTAATAAATTTTGTGTGTAATTGTAGGTTTGCGAATGGAAAGCTAAATTGAAATCTGTTCTCTATATATATTTGGGAATTTATTTTAAATATGTAGTTGGTTGCAAAAGTATCTGGTCACTTTGGGTATTTAGTGAGTTTTGTGTGTAATTATAGGTTTGCGAACAGAAAGCTAAATTGAAATCTGTTCTCGGTGTATATTTGGGAATTTATTTTAAATATGTAATTGGTCACTTTGGGTATTTGGTGAATTTTGTGTGTAATTATAGGTTTGGGAATAGAAAGCTAAATTGAAATCTGTTCTCCACACATATTTGGATATTTAGTGAGTTTTGTGTATAATTATAGGTTTGCGAATAGAAAGCTAAATGGGAATCTGTTCTCTATATATATTTGGGAATTTATTTTAAATATTTAGTTGGTTGCGAAAGTATCTGGTTACTTTGGGTTTTGGTGAATTTTGTGTAATTATAGGTTTGCAAATTAGAAAAGTAGATCGAAATCTGTTCTCGACACGTATTTGAAAATTTATTTTAAATATGTAGTTGGTCACAAAAGTATCTGGTCACTTTGGGTTTTGGTGAATTTTGCGTGTAATTATATGTTTGCGAATAAAAAGCTAAATTGAAATCTGTTCTCGATGTATATTTGGGAACTTATTTTAAATGTGTAGTTGGTCACCAAAGTATCTGGTCACTTTGGGTTTTGGTGAGTTTTGTATGTAATTGTAGGATTGGAAATTATAAAACTAAATTGAAATCTGTTCTCAATATATATTTGGGAATTAATTTTAAATATGTAGTTGGTCACAAAAGTATCTGTTCACTTTGGGTATTTAGTAAGTTTTGCGTGTAATTATAGGTTTGGGAATAGAAAGCTAAATTAAAATCTGTTCTCCACACATATTTGGAAATTTATTTTACAAAAATGTATCATTTCTTAACCCTTTAACTGCGAGTGTGGTTTATAAACCGCATACTAAAATTATAGCCAGAGGTGAGTGTGGTATATAAACACGTTAACTTTTGTTAATATCAATTAGCAGTTGTGGCTTATATACCGCTAAAGTAAAAATAAAATAAATCTTTTAAAGTAGAATATCACTTCAGTAATATAAAATTAAAGCGTTTAGAGCGATGTGCTAAAAGTACCCGCACTTAAAGGGTTAACCGAAGAAAAATATATAGAAGAAAGAAATTGTATTTTAAAGAAATAATATTTAATATTCAAAGTGATCGAATGTAATTTCTAAGTCACATGGAGCTACAGAGGGTTAAAACAGGGATTAGAAATTTGTTACAAGAAAACGTTAGAATATGCTGACAAAAAAAAGATGTGTTCGATGGGAATTTTATTAACGTTAGAAATAATATTTTACAGAGACTAATTACTGTCGTTATATCCAAATTGAGTATATTACTATTTACAGACTTTTTTTTTTTTTTTTTATTGAAATACTGTGGCCGGTATTATGAATGAGAAAGGATTCAATTCAGCAAATATTGAAAAAAGGTGTCAGAAAGTAAATAATGCTACTGTTGACAAGATTAAGGCAAATGCGATAATTAATATTGATAAAAAATTTATTCTAATTATGAAAAATACTTTGGGCCACAAATACTTTCTTCAGCTCTTTGAACACTGCTCGCGAGAGCATCATACCCATCGCTACTTTAGGTTAGGTTCGAAATTTTGATATAATCAATCCTTCGAAAATGATACGTACTCAATGTTAGATTAATATCTTTTTTTTTTCTTCTTTTTTTTTTAAGTTCTAGATACAATTAGTTCACAAATTCTTTAGACAAAATACTTACAGTTTTTTTTTCTTTTTTTTCTTTTCTATAAATTGTTTTCGCAATTGCAATACTTAAAGTTTAAACAGAACGAAGGAATTATGAACAGATATAAATTCGTTACTGCTACCAATATCCACTACATACTGACATAACAATCTTAAAAAAAAAAAAAAAAAAAAAGTCAAAATTTCACGCTTCGTGCGAAGAATAAATTTGTTTGAATCGAATAAATTTTGCATTCGGAGATGACGTCACAGTAGCGAATAATCGTTCGAACGGTGTATATGATAAATCGATATATCAAAACGACCCTTCTATGAAACTGTAAAAATCAAACTTTTAATCAGATAATTTTGCTAATATTATTTCATATTTACAAAATGTTTGAAGATATACATTTTTTTTTTTCTGTATTTTTTTTTCTTTTTTTCTTTTTCCTTCTCTTCTTCTTTTAGGTGTCACGCGTGTTCAAAGGCATTTAGTCAAGCTGCGAATCTAACCGCCCATGCGAGAACTCATTCCGGAGAAAAACCCTTTCGATGTCCCGTGTGCGATCGAAGATTTTCGCAAAGCAGTTCCGTAACCACACACATGAGAACACATTCAGGAGAACGACCGTATAGGTGAGCTTCGTCTCGTTATATGGATTATTCCAATTGTTCGTCGTAACACGTATCACTTGAACCGATATATCGTCACTTGGAAGCATTTTTGTATCTTGTTGCACGGACAAAAAAAAAAAAAAAAAAAAAAAAAAGGAAAAAAAA
>SMSQ01013237.1:61634-82422 GCA_019453375.1 Ctenoplectra terminalis | reverse complement strand
ATTTTTTTTTTTTTTTTTTTTTTTTTTTTTTTTTTTTTTTTTATTTTTCTATATATATATATATATATTTTTTTTTTATTCTTTGCTTTAAATAAGCTGAACTTTTCTTTACTTTATCGTATAAACGAAGCTTACCCGGTCGAGGAAAGGAAGTATTCCTTGTTCACACAGTTTCGCAAGCAGTCAGGTATGCGACCAACGATAGCTCTTCGTATTTCACTGGCTGCCATCTCACGAAGTTCGGTGCAGCTTGCGTCGCTGTAGAATGCTGCGTGTGGCGTACACAATAGATTAGGTGCGTCTTTCAATGGACCTATGGAGCACACAGAAATACGCTCTGTTACTGTACCTTCAATATTCATGATATGAATCAATTTTCCCGCGCATCGTTTGCAGCAAGCATATTCAATATTAGCAAAAGCAAGCGTGCCTGACTCTATATGAAATGACATTTGCACGTTAATATAAATGATTCATTAATGAACTCGTTAATATTAAACGTGCTGTGTCATCAAATTATCGCATCAGAGCATTATATTACAATGTTTCAAAAAGACGATTCTTTGCGGCAATTCCATAGAGTGTAAACATATCACGTTACTATACACAGTTCTATAATTTATACAGATATTCTTTCACCATAATTTTTATCTCTAAAACTATTTTTTTTTTACATATTTATTTGTACGATTATGAATGCTTTCATTTCTTTTCTTTTTTTTTTTAACAGTAAAGACAATGAAACATATTTTTTTATAGTAAAATTGTAGATAAAAATCTGAATTTTTACGCATACTTAAAATATTTCAAAACGTCATTTTCATTGCTAAGCACTGTCTCTGTTGCATGAGCTTACATTACCCAATAGCGAAGGAGGACCAAGATGATGAAGGGAAACGTTAGTTACGTGAGAGGGGGTTAGGTATGGACAGATAAGACTCACACTGCGAGGACTGACCCTGAAAGACATTGTATGGTTCATTTTCGTGTACATCGAGTGCTGCTGCGCGAATTCTGCCTTGTTTCAACGCTGCGGCCAGTGCATCATCATCAACCAGACCGCCTCTTGCTGTATTAACTAAAAATGCGCCAGGTCTCATCTACAACATAAAATGTTAATATGGATGAAATACAGGAAAATGTATATTATTTATCACATTTTGTACGAAAGAAAATACTCTAGCAATTTTAGAACCTGACCCGAACCTAACCGCAATTTTAAAAACTTATTGTCAATAATTTTTAATTCAATTTTCTATAACAAGGTTTGCTATCTGTATCATTGTACATTGTATACTTAATTAACGTTAATAAATTCGCAAGCAGGAAAATTTGTTTAACGAAACTTTTGCATTTGGATTGTAATACCTGTTTGATGGTGAATTCGTTAATTAGATGATGATTGTGCTCGTTCAAGGTACAATGCAAGGATACACAGTCTGACTGGAATAGCAAATCCTGTAATAAATCATAATTAACAAAATTAGATTAATTGCAACTGAAATTGTTACACTATTACCATAAGAAGAATAAAACTGATATCAAACCTGTAATGTGTAGACCCTGTTAAGACCAAGAGACTTTTCAATTCCATCTGGTAGGTAGGGATCGTAGAAGATGACAGTGAAGCCAAAGGCTTTGGCACGCAGGGCAACTGCTGAACCGATCCTACCTAATCCGACTATTCCAAGTGTGTCTCCCCGTATCCTTGCACATCCTGTTGCAGCTTCCCTGACCTGAAGCACATAAAATATTAAATTAGACTTTCAATGGTTAGATAAGATAATAGGATAAATACGGACTGGACGTATCTCAAAGTTCTTACCTGTTCTGGGCCTGTGAATTTCTTTCCTTCGCGTACCATATTTGCCAACCAATACGTACGTCGATATAAATTTAGTATGAGGCAAAGAGTAGTGTCAGCTACTTCTTCAACGCCATAACCAGGCACATTGCACACAGCGATGCCAAGTTCCCCTGCTGCTTTGACATCTATATTATCTACCCCAGATCCAATTCTTACAATGATCCGTAATGTTTTGAATTTTTCGAGATCTTCTTTCGTCAAAATTATAGTGTGCCACATTAACGCGCCTACTGCTTCGTTTAGTACCTTTAAGAAAAAATTACAATACCATTTTTCTCGATTAATTATCACGAACAACAAAGAATATTCTCTTTATAATCAAGATCAACTTTATTAACATAAACTGCACTTTAAATGATTTACCTTTTCATGAATTTCTGATGTAGATTGTGCATCACAGAAGGCTACCGTCGCAACATCTTTGAGAATAGGCATTTCAATAGAACAGTCTCGGCCATCTAATAAAGCCACTAATGGTCGTGTCTGAATGGGTCCATTTGCAATAGGACCCCTCAGGTTCTCCATTCGAGGGCGTTTGGGCATCATCTTCCGTTTGTCCATCGGTCAAACAGCCCCCCCAATTTTTATATTTTTCACTTGTACTCTCAGTGTCACTAAGAATGTCTGCTTTCTTCTAAGGAAGTCCTATAGTCCACTGATAAGGAAGCCTCTTTGTTCGTCTTAAAATACAATTTTGCACTTTTATGCTTTGTCACACAAATTGCTTCTGTAACACTGATTTCTGGTCGGTTTTTGGACAAGGACCGCCGAACCTCCAACGCATCACGACTTCTTGAACACCGTCTCCTGAAAAAATAGAAACAATACTGATTCAACATACAAATCAATTAAATTCTTTCGTATTTACAAAACTATAACAACAATCTATCAACGCTATTCCAACATAACTCCAAATACTACGTACGTATATTTAATTAAACAACATCGTCGAACTAAAATATTCTGTTGCCCCCAATCAACGAAACAAAATTTTCAGCCGATGCGAACAAAATGAAATGAAATGCATAATATGTTCAGTAACGCTTGCCAAGTATGCATGTTATAAATAAATAAATAAATAAAAAAAAAAAAAGCACTTCATAGTAGCATTGTTTTAATAAATTATACCAATCCTTATTATACCTTTACTGATTATGAAAAAAATGATAAAAAAGAAAAATGCAATACGCATAAAGTACGAACTTCGGTCAATAAACATACATTTCGACGCCTTCATGAATTTCTTCTTAGAAAAGAAATGCATGTGATACGTATGGCTACGAATATTTCACTCGCGTGCGTAATATCATCTAACGATAAGTTGAACGAGACACCGGTGTTCGGTCGAACGAGAAAATTTTTCGTCGCTTTACATTACGGTGAGCGAAACATTTAACAGCGTGTACGAAACCGAACGTTTTAGGTTACCTTGAAACGCGCCGGCTTAACCTGCGCAGTGCGTGTGTTGAGCACAGTGATAGAAGCGCTCGGTAAATGCAAGAAGCCTTAAGAATATAACGTCGGTATTATGTTAAACAAAAATACGTATGAACTTGGTACACTTGGGTGCTAAACAGCGGTAAAAAGAATCGCACAGGGGACACACCATGCATCGAGAACGAAATTACTAGCTGGGGCAAATGTTTTTGGTACTGTTAATAGAGCGCCTGGCTATGGTTAGTGGGTCGACATTTTCAGCCCATTTTCGGCAGCAATTGTAAACCAATCATGGTGCATTTGCACGCTTAATATTACAGTTAACCGGTCAGTAACTCATAAATTCGTGTTTCCAGACCCTCGGTGTATATTGAAAGGACAAATACGCAGGTAACTATACGAAAACAGAAAATATGTTCGATCGGAGTCGATTTAGTACCCGGTGCTTTTATATGGCGGAACGGAAAAATGCTGAACCAGCGAAGTTCCATAAGAAAGTAGAGAAACTGACACGTGGCGCCCTCGTCAGACGCCGTCGCCACACAACACTTAACCAAAGATTATCAAAAATAAATCAAACTTTCAAGAAAGTACTCTGCAGACTGGTATTCTTAAAGACTGCTATAAAGTGCATTGTACTTTCATACATTAATGTGGAATATTCATTGATGAAAAGTAACTCGAATAACTTTCTCCGTTCGGGAGAGAGAGAAAAAAAAAAAAAAAAAAAAGAAGAAAACTCGGTAACTTTGTACGCTTTAACATTATACTTGGAAATTAACTTTTTTTTATCTGATCGTATTTATAATCGGCTTAAATAAACATACATGGTGTTTAATTAGGTAATTAAAGGATTTTCTGAGTCAATAATTTTTGACTTTCAGCATTTTCATTGGCACACGCAACAGAGATTGATATCTCCGATTGTTACGAGCGTTCGCCAGAGATTTGGTTAGCAGGCGGTATAGTAATTGGACCATCGAAGCAGGAACATTCCATGTGGTTAGGTTAATATAAGATAAATGATACACATTAAGATTCATTCGTACACGGTCGTGTCAAGGAAGATAGACAGCGGAGGAATGTTTGATCTGTCGGTCAATACACACTAGCAATCGGAAACAGCCCGCGGAGAAGGCTACAAAATGAGATCGCTGCTGACCTCAGCGAAAGCGAGGATGCGATACTAACGCAGAGTGCAAACCCAAGCACTTTGACTTGGGCACATGTTGTGCCAACTCAGCGAAAATGCAAGCTCATATCATCAAAAGGAGGAGAGGCAAGGAGGCGAGATTAAGCCCTTGTTCGACAGCTGGCAGCGTATATCATATGTAATACACGTATGGCTAGTAGCGGAGAGAGCAATGTGTCGAGGAAGTACGTACGCTCAGAAAGAGACAAACCCTTGTATTTACTCTACAATTACCCGGGCATATAAATAATTACAACAGGAAATATGCTCGGCATTACCGTGTTAACCATAATTTCAATTTACACTTCAAACTCATACTTTCAAGTAAACAAATAATTAAATATCAAAACACCTATTAGTACTGTAACTACCGACCGTTAACACTAGAATTACCGACGATTTAAGTATACCTATTACTACCCAAAGAATTCAAAGTAATAAGTATTTAACAAATAGAAGGGGAAAAAAAAAAAAAATACATAACGTAAGAAAAATAAATCCATATTGTTAACAGATTTCAAACAAGATGTTTACAACTTGTAAGATTTATACAACGTTTCTTGAACCAGTGAAAGTTGCCAGGAAGATATTAAAAGACGTTCCAGAGTAAGTTAAAAATTCATCGAGCTTTTAGAACGGACGTTTCGACTAAGCGGTTGAATTCAACCCTTTAGCTTAATCTCGGTGTGCAACAGAGTTTTTCGAGTTACAGATACAGCGATGGAGGACGGCGGTGAGGATGACAGAAAGAGGGGAAGGGAAAGGGAAGTGGAAAACAGAGCGGGGGTGGAGCAGCGAAGCTGCTGGTGGTATGGGGAGCTATGAGGGCGAAGTTATCCAATTATTGTCTAACCTGGGAGCAACTTTACTTGGCGGAGAACCGTTGGTGGGAGGGAAGCTCGTCCTGCCAGCTCTCTCTCCCTTCCTACAATCGAGCTACGATAAAGTAAAGTTTGTTTCAAAACTTGCCGCGTGGAGAGGTGACTAGGTTTTTGTTAGTGACACGTGAAATTCAAACGACTTCGTTGCGATAATAATCGCGGCAAGTTTTTTTTTTTTTTTTACATCGATCGATAGCTAAGAGGGGATTCAGATTCGAGAAGGATCCCATAAATTAAGCCGAAGGTTCATCAATATAATACGATCGCTGCGAAACTTTTTTCAGAACGTTCAAGAATACAATCGTGCCTTCTGAATATATGTACTATAGAGTAAAAAGAGACACGGCTTTTGATTTATTTATAATTGGACGCGTTTATTTTGACGACGGACTCTTTATTATATTATAAGTAGACTGTGGATTTTTATGCGTTTATGGGAAGTTTAAAGATGTAGAATTCCAGAGAATACACGTGATGTGAAAATATATACAGAAGATCCAAATTATAGTGTCTTTTATAATACCTGGTGGATGAAAAAATTTTCTACTCAAGTTCTACCTTTTTTTTACTACATTCTCAGATACACGAATTTACATAAAAGTCCACAATCTAACTTTTTGTTCCTTCTTTTGCCACGTGCGCTAGAATTACCGACGATTACACTATAATTATTTCCACGAAAGAAATAAAAATAGGTAGACAAGCTTTTATCTATATTTTTCTTTTTACAGAAGATCACAGGAAATCCGCCAAAATATCTCACGGTAAATTTATAAAATTTCTACAAGATATTTATCATTTTGACCAATTTGGTAGTTTCAGTGTTAACATTCTTATTGACTGTATTAATAATGTAGTGTATATTCTATGATAAATAGTCTGATTGATATCCAGGATGAATTACGATCAAGTCATTTCAAAGCAACAGAACCTCCATTATTTAAAGCACGGCATTAGGAATGCTCACTGATAATGAGCAAGGAATAAACAAGCCTATTAGGAAAGTGCACCAGCGATAACATTCGCTATAATGACGCATATGGCATTGTGGAAATCTTTTTTAAACGGATGCATTGTTAGCATAAATAGATACATATTCTAGGTCAATTTTAAACACACACATCATACCATTATTTGAATTGCAGTTACAATATCTAAAAAAAAAAAAGAACCATATTCCAACTTTGTATCTTTTATCTTGTTTCAGAACATAACTAGTGCATTAAGCACGGTCATTCGAATGTAAATCTGTATACGTGACTGGTAAACGACGTTTTAAAAGTAATTTACGATTAGAATATGACATCATCCAAAACGATGTTCGTTTAAGAAGATTACTTTGAAGCTTTCCTATAAAACAAATTCGCCAGCAGATACAACGCGGAACAAGAATTTTCTACACGTTACGAAGTAAGAATCTGAATTAAAAAAAAAAACATCAGAAACTTGTCCAATTACGATGATAAATATCGGCGCGCGTTGCACGCTGTCGTCGCGCTGCCATCGGCAAGCAATCGAGCCCGGGAAGGAAGCGACACACACCGAGACACCGCTATAAATACAAAAATCTGTTGGACACCATAGAATAAATAACAGCGACTTAAACAACAAATACTCGTGTCTTGCATCCCCGGAGTTTGTTCTAAGTTGCAAACGAGAACAAAGAACTGACCAAAAAACCATGAAAAAAAAAAGAAAAAAAAAAGGAAGAAAGGAAAAAAAAAGAGAAATCCACCAAGAACTTGAATGGGAAAAAGAGAAGAAGAAACTCGTCCAATTATGATGACGAGTATCGGTGTCGGCGTTCGGGCATTCTCATCCTTGAGCACGACGGAACGGTCGGAAAAGGGGTAAAGAGAAGGGGCTGTTGCTCCAGTACCTTCCGCCTCCGCGTTCGTCCCTCCAGCGGGCAACGAGCGAACGGCCATGAGTGTAGGAAGGGAGGGAAAGGAAGAAGGGGGAGAGGAGAGGCGACTACTTAAAGTTGGCGGAAAGTTTGGTTCGGCAGCAAAGTTAACTCAGTTAAGTTCTCCGCTCCTAAAGCGAAACTTCGGTTCTCCAACGCCTGCCCTGCCTGCCTGCCTCTGCCTGTTTGCCCTCCATCCTCTGTCTTCTTCTCCCTTTCGAAACGGTGCCTTCTCCCTTTCTCTTTCTTCCATCTTTCGTCTCGCACCCGTACTTCCTACTGTGTCTTGACTACCCTCCTTCCTTCCTTTTATATCCATTCCACCGGTGCTGCACGAATAAGTAATGTGTTTTGGAATTATCACTTTTCCGCAAACTTTCGCCACAATGTTTCGCCGTGGACGATCGATCAACATCGACCGCGCGCGCGACCGGTGTCGCTCTCGTTTGCCTGCCACGCTGCTTCCCTGCACCGGCCATGTCAATCCGAGGCCTAACCGGGCCTGGGCGATACGCTTTAAGACTGGAACAAAGTTCCTGGAGTGTATGCTTGCGCGGATACAGGGCAAGGCGTTATCTTTCTTTTGTGCATACGTTCCTTAAGATGTGTTTTAGAAGACTTTAGCAGTTTCGTGTGTTTGTTAAGACTATTTGCTTCAAGTGTTAAGAAATGGTATGATTTCAAAAATTTGTAACAATAGAAAGCGATGTACTTTGAAGTACAAAAATTTCTACTTTTTTTACTTCTTTCATTACACTGTTAAAATTATTTTGAAACACTTAATCAAAGACTGACCGAGTTGCGTTGAACTGTAAAATGTTGACAAATGTACTTTGTATTTCTTGGGAAAAGTGTTTGTTTTTTTATTTGTGTCACTTTTCTGTTAGGCAAGGGATATTGTTTAAACGGAATTATATGTGATCACAATGCAGCAATCGCTTTAGAAATACTAGAAATCTGTTTAAAGATACCCAATCAACTCTGACTGGTGAAACGGGCTACCACGGGTAACATTATAGCGTTGAAGTTCATCAAAGTCAATATCTGCACTTCTAACTCTACCTCCGGTCAAAGATTCAAAAACACGGTACAGAATTGCACGTGAAACCGCAAAAAGTAAAAGTGACTCGGAAACACAGCTAGGCGAAGCCTGTAAACTTCGACGAGATATTTTAGGAAGAAAGATGTTTCTCCCACCCCTCGTAGAACTCTGTTCCCTCCCCTCTGCGCCAGAGTATCAGGCAACGATTGAAATTCCAAGACGAAGTTCGCGAGATTCCAAGGAAAGCGCGAGTTTTGCTCGCGTTCATCGTTGCCCTTCTTCGCGCTTGTACTTGTGTAGAACCGTGTAAGCATCGTTTTGTAACAGATACCAAGTCAGCATGGCCGGGTACTGTCCCTCCTTTGATGGTACACGTCAGTGCAAAAAAAGAAACCGGTCGAGTCGGTACTTACGAGGAGGTTTAGCTTTCAGGGTTCGCGTATGTAGTTCGAAGAGAAGTTACGACCGTTCTCTCGGCCAAACGGCGGGAAGGAAAAAAAAACTTTGCCGCGTCGGCATTTTTCTGAAGAAAAATCCATATACGACGAAAAACGACTCCGTGTTTGGTTATTCAACCCTTTGCACTTCTCAATATTTTTAACGCTAAAAAAAATTACCAAAGCGGTCAAAATGGCCGGCTTCTAACTTCTCATAGAAATTTTATAAATTTACAACGATTCGATTTGGGAAATTTTTTTTTTTTTTTAATTTTCTTTGGAGAATATAGGCAAGAGTCGCTAATAACCCACGAGCGGTTGATGCGACGATAAATAATAAATTAAAAAAAATATATATATACATAGGCAAAGATTTGTTCTTCTTACGTTAAATATTTTTTATATCTATCATTTTTGTTTCTCTGGGTACAGATAGGTCTGTTTTAATCGTTGGTATGTTTAGTGTTAAGTTTCACAGGAGTATTGTGAAAATTTTTAATGTTTTGGAAAGAAAGAAAAAAATTATAAATGTGTACGATTTTTTAAGCTAATTAAAAGTTTGTAAAAAATTAAAAAACGATCGTATGCTTTGGTATTAAAATTAATAAATTTTCAGAACGTAGAATTGATCAGACTTCTGAGTATTTTAAATGGTTCCGAATGTTACACAAAAATTATTTCCCAGTTCTCCGTTTACTGATTTCAGAATGATAACTTGCTAGGAAGTACTGTATCATTACGTAAATATTTCTTTTGACTGTTTGCACAAGTTTCATAAGTGCAGTTGAAAATAAGTCGATTCGGTTGGTGTAAATACGAGTGGAATCATTTATTTATAATATAAATTTGATAGTACGATTACAGATAGTAAAGCCTCTGAGTAAATAGATAATTTAATTGACCATTATAAGATACATAGAATGACTCATAAACGCGCGATAATGCTTCGTAGAGTATATCTATGTATTAAAGCAAACAAAAATGAGAAAAAAGAAATTGACGTGTAAATAAGTTACGGAAAATTTTAGAAATCAATTTCTGCGCTCTCTGTTCCAAATTGAAAAAAGTTCAATATTTAATGCTTCTTACAATTCATTAATCGCAACAAAACATTACAACGAAAAATACGAAATCATTCAAGTAATGGTACCTGCTATTTTTTTTTCTTTTTCTTCTTTTTAAGCAAGCGCAATATGTAATGCTAAATTGGTTTTTTTAATCATCCATAACTCACAAACTGTAATACGCACGACCTACGCTGGCGCAATATTTTTTACTTATTTAGTATGCAGATTTACTCCGCGAGGTATTGCCATACGTCTATGAATCACCTCGCATTGCTTTCTTAATGACGGAGAAAAATTATACGTTTACATTTCCCGTGTTGTATAATTACAAAACTCGGAACCAATTAACTCACTTAACACTTGTTCCAGCAATAAAACAACCGTTCTTATTATATCATGATGAAACGAGACTTAAACGAGCCTCTAATATAAGTATAAATAAAACAAAGTGGAGGAAAAATAAAGTACCGAAGAGAAAGAAAGAAAGAAAAAAGAAAAAAAAAATATGGTAAATAAAGCGACCAAGAATTTGTTGGACTTGGCGAATTCTCGGTGCGTCGGCCTTGAGGTCACACTCGCCTCTACAAATGTCGATGCACATGCAAAGCGCGCTCGAAACGCGAGCCTCCACGTCTCCCTTCCCTCTTACACGCACTGATCGATATAGGTGGACGCATTAATACCTCGCCGCCTTTGCAACCGTGACAGTCAAATCGGCGCTCACCCAGTCACTCGTCTCGAACCGCACGAGTTTCAACCCAACTTCGCTCGAGTCGATTCAAAAACAAAAAGAAAGAAAGAAAAAAAAAAAACAAAAAAAAAAACATTTGACTCGTCGAGTTTCAGCATCATCTCGCTGGGCGTTTACCTTGGCGAACTATTCTTTGCCGGAAGTTACGGGCCTATTCAAGCGCCACGATTCGTATTCGCGGGAAAGTAACAGAGAGCGGCGGGTAGCAGAAAAATTGAACGTTAAAGATTTCCAAGTTGCTGGCAACTTTTAATTAGCCACTGACAAAAGGCGCCGCCAGTTACGTTCGTTGAACAAAAGCGATAATAGGAGCAACGACGGTAAACTGACGTACAATCGTTCACCGCTTCAAACTTTCAACCAGTAATAACGTACAAGAGCTTAAAGCGTGCAGAGTATGCGTGGGAGAAAGTACGAGGTACGGGCTCGTGTCGAGTCACCAAACACATTCGTTGCATTCATATTTGAAACCTTGAAGACAGAGAGAAAGAGAGAGAGAGAGAGACCGACAGGTGGTGAGTGGAACGACTCGGGCATGGAACGCTTCTCAAAACCGTTTAACATCCCTTTAAGCGTCTCCACGCTGGCCGACGAGTGACGTTAAATCAGATCTGAGCGTGCGCGCGCACCCGGTCGCGGTCCGTTCGAGCATTACGATGCAAAGAATTGTTACGGCATCTCTTGTAGGAGAGAGATCGTCCATTCGCATAACTCCGCACACTGCCGCAGGCCGGGTTAAGAAGGGCTCGATCGAGAAGCATACATAAAAAGAACAATGCCGGTATAGCTTAAGACATGTGCCAGCTCATGTCCCCTTCTATTCATGGGTAGGGAACGCGATGAATATACCCTTGTTGAGTTTCAAAGTTACATACACTCCGTCGACTTCGCCCAACCCCTCCCCTCTTTACGGTTCCCTATATCCTCTTCCGCTCTGAATCAGAATTTTCCACATAAACCGCGACAACTTTTCTTATTGTTTCCGCACCCGTTCTGGACGCGCTTTGCGGAATAAATCACTTCCAAAGAAACAAAGTTGCTCGTAAAACCTTCCCATACGCTGTTACCGCTATACTTCGGTAGAGGTATTAACACTAGACCTATCAACGATTAACCCTTTCGCTACGGTGCTACAAAGACCAAAAGCGTAATTGGTATACAAATCGGTAGAGTTTTTATTAACACAACACGAATATGGATATCAAAATGTAGGTATTGTACATTGTATAATGAATCGTGATATAACACGTGCAAACGAAAGTAGAAATAATTCAGTGCTATTGAAATTCTCCATACACGATTTAAACAAATGATTACTTCATTTCTGAGGACGTATATGTACGTCTTTCGTAGAGAAAGGGTTAAAGGATACCTATTTATATGGAAGAAAAAATTATAGATATTTAAAGAAAATATACGTGTAATGCGAGAGAAATAAATCTTCATTTATGTTTAAAAAAAATATATATATATATATCAGAGTAAATTTATAAAATTTTAATTGGAAAATATGAATTAGTCATTTGAACTACTTGGATAATTCTACTGTTGAAAAGAAAATAAATAACCGAGCGAAGCCGCGATCGTTATCATTGAAAATACGGTTAATGAAAAACAGGCAGAACTGCTAATCGTACCAACTATCCCAAACAAAACCGGTTTATATTGAGAATCTCGCCAATCTAATTCCAGTTAGGAAGAAACTTGGTCATTAATTTAATTTGAGCACGAACACGGTCAGCGCAGAATTTTCCCATGCGGGATATACCCAGTGAAGCGAATGATTCTCAGAGACACGATATACGATCTATGGGATAACATTTGAAGAAATACCAATACGTATCGTACACGGCCGGCACGCCGCGACGTGTCGATTAGCGAAACACTTGAAATCAGTGGAACGCACGAAAAGACTGATACGTCCTGTAGGAATGATAATCCATTAGTAACGCCTAATGAGCTATAACCCATTAGTTGCAACGGTTACAACGGGAACAAGTTTGTCCCGTGTATTAGAGGGCCAATTTATAACTTACTTCATACTCGCCAGCGTCGCCGCGCGAGAGAGCGTACGCGAGAGAGCGCGCGTATAAAAGCGACCTCACGGGACCACGAATGTATACAAACGATTTTCTCTTTCTCGCGACTTCTCCGTCGAAGGAAGCAGAGGCAGCATTAACGATGAGCGAGCTCCGCGTACACTTGTTTCCTCGTGGCTCGTACCCATACACGCCTACTTGCGTTGTTTCCCTACGTAATACGTACGCAGAGGATACAAAACTCGCTTCTCGCCTCTTCTCGGTCTCTCTTTTGCCTACTGCCCCTCTCTGTCTCTCTTTCTCTATGCTCCGTGATCGTCCCCAACGGTCGTACAGGTTCGTTCGCGTCAGCTCGACCTATGCGCGCGCACCTATACAAAGTTACATCGGGTTAGGACAAGTGCGTAGAGAGCGGCAGAGAGTAGTTTCATGGAGTTTAGTTCCTCGTAGTGGATATGGCATCTTGACTCCTAGTAGTGGAGTGTGGCAAGCAATGGCCGGCCCGATCGATGTCTCGGCAACTTCCCACCCTCGACCGTCTGCCCCTCTCTTCACGACACGTCCTCCCTCTCCCCCTCCCCCCTCCCCCTTTCCAACCAGCTACGTCGCCCAACTCTCCAGCTTTACTCATCCCAACCGTCAGACTCCCCGTCTCGCCCAACCACCGCCGCTATCCACCATCCTCCGACACATCGAACTAAATCCTGGAGCTGCTTACTGGTTCCAAGTCTGTTTACAATGGCGATGCGCTAACCCCCTTTATCCGGGGGTCGTGCTTCATGTTCGGACTACATCGCGCCGGTGACGACAACGAGGAATCTCTTTTTTTTTTTCTCGGTCGCGTGCGTTTTCTTTCCAACGCTCTGCATTTTTTCTTTCTCTCTTTCTCGCTCTCTAGCTCGCTCGATCTTCGTTCCTCTCTCCGTCGCATGCTTGTAGCAACCGTATCTGTTTATCTTGTTTATGACGCGATTCCTGTAATCTGAAGTATTTCAGACGGTTCCAGGTATGTTATACGCGTGTATATTTAGCTTAGTCGATTTCCTGGAAGATATTCCAATGATCGTGGTTATGTAGAACGTATTATTGTGGACCTTTGATTGGGCAATGAATACGGGGGATACGCGATGCGCGTTCGGCACTGTTTGTCCGGTTGTATATCAATATTTGGATTATCTAAATGACTTACTGTTTGGACTATTTGAGATGAGAGGCTTGTAATAAGTATTCGAAACGTATTTTAAGCGCACGTGATTGAGGATAATTAATTTGTAAGTGTGATGAACGGCGCGTCGTTCTTTTCGCGTGTTCCGGACGCATTGTTTCATGTTATTTACGTAATGCATGTGCATTTATCTGTTATTATAGCTATCCGTGTCCGTTTTCCGCAAGACTGGCAGAGACGAATAGAGATATCTATATTTTCATTCCATTGTACAGGCATTGTAGAAATCGATTGCCTGTAGCCTGAATAGCATAGCAGTAATTACACTTTTCCCTATTCTCGATTATTTGTATAAGAAGAAGCGGCCCATGACGAAAAGAAATCAGGGTGCATGCGAAACAGTTTCCAACGTTCCGCTGGATGCTCGCATAGAAATTGTCATATATCTTTTTTGCCAATCTATAACGACACGCTCCAGTATCTTTGGATACAATTTCCAAGCGATACTCGGGTATTTAGTATCAAAGAAAAATACGTGATTATGTTTAACCTTGAATTTGTAAATGCTTCTGCAATGGATCTCTTCGCTACAATACGCATACTTTGAATCAAACTACTTTACTCAAACGACAATTTTATAATACTTTTTTATAATACTAAAATCAAAAATTCGAAGTGTTTCTTTTTTTTTCAAAATAAGAAAAAATCATTTTAACCTCCGATATAAGATATATACGTTATTTTTTTCTACGCAAAACAGTAAACTTTAATAGCTTTCGCAGCCAAGATTTAAAAGTGAAAAATTAAATCTTATTTTAAAAATGAAAGATTAAATCTTATTTTAAAAATGAAAGATTAAACATTATTTTAAAAATGAAAGATTAAATATTATTTTAAAAATGAAAGATTAAATCTTATTTTTAAAATAAAACAAATTAACCTCCCTGATTTTTCCCGGCCACCAAAGAATCATAATTACCATTTTCAAATCACCGTGTTGGACGAAAACTACTATCCGTTCCAATCCTATACAGCTGTCAGGGAACGACGAAAAACGTGCCTCCTTCCTATCGTGTAGATTTTTGATTACACGGCGTCTAACGGAAAGCCCCATCCTCGTGCCCGACGAAACTCGAGCGACGAAACCGAAAAGAGGAGGAGAAACCTCTAAACTCGTCTCTTTCCCTCGAGCGAGAGAGAGGTATAGTATACCCAATAGTTGAGTCAGGTCAGTTTGCTAGCCTTACATAAAAGAGGCTAAGTAACGACGAACAGAAAGAAGATAGGAAACGTTATAAGATACACACACAAGATGAACGAGGCGAACCTGAAGAGAACAGTGCTGTAGGAGAGGCATCGAAGCGAGGAGAGGGGGGCAACGAGGGAAGTGGGGGCACCTGTTACAACCGTCCAGACTATTCTTTCGCTCTCCCTTTCCCTCTTTGTCGTGCACTCATCCACATGCCACTTAGGTTGTTACATTGAAATTTCTACGGAACGGTCGGATATAGGTATACAGCGGTTCTAAAATGGGCGAGCAAACTTTGGGAGCGTACACACTAAGCGTTTCGTCTATAACGGGACAAGATGGACTGCTATTCACGCTTACTATAGATGAGGAATTCTACGCTAATCGTTTCTGCGATACGTCTATGCATACTGGGTGTCCCGAGATGAAATAATTCGATCGTACCTTTCCAAGGGATTTATTTTAGTTTAAATTGAAATAAATTTTTTTCTTCTTCTTCAACTAGTTTCTAAAGCTTTATTTTTATTTGATTTTAAATTGAAATAAATATTTTTTTTTTTTCTTCAACTAGTTTTCTAAAGCTTTATTTTTATTTGATTTTAAATTGAAATAAATATATATATTTTTTTCTTTCACTAGTTTTCAAAGGTTTATTTTTATTTGATTTTAAATTGAAATAAATATATTCTTTTTTTTAAATTAGTTTTTAAAGGTTTATTTTCATTTAATTTTAAATTGAAATAAAGATATTCATTTTTTTTTCTTTAGCTAGTTTTTAAAGCTTTACTTTCATTTAATTTTAAATTGAAATAAATATATTTTTTTTTCTTTCATTAGTTTTTAAAGGTTTATTTTTAAGTTTCATATCAATACTAGTAATACCAAAGTGGTTAAAATAATTAATTTCTAATGTCTTATAGAAATTTTATAAATCTACTGTGGTGAATTTTTAAAATAATCTAAAATAAATTTTAAAATAAAGATATTCTTTTCCACGATTTTCTATTACAAATACCATGTAAAATGTAATCTACTTGCATTTTTCAAGCTTGAGCCAAAATCGTGATAGCTAGGGTTACACGCACGTTCTATGACTGTTACAGTTATTTTCTTACGTAAGTATCACTTACGACTCAACTTGTAGGAAAGTTTTAACGACAACATATATGTCTACGAGCTTTGTGCGACTACAGTCACGCCCGATAAGCAGTCGCATTTCTCGTTACAGTTAATTTCTGGGGACCTTAATAATTGTTCACCTTGAGGATGGAAAAAGGTTCCATGGACACGGGACAGGAAAAGGTTCCCTTCCAAGTTATGACCACCTTTTGTCTCCGACAGAGGTTTACAAGGATACCTGGCAAGTTTGCGAGCACTTAATATTGGAATAAGTATTCACCGTAAACGGTTAGAAATAGCTTTCTTCCATAACAGAAGACTTCTCACACATTCTTAAGCTGCTTTGAATTCTGTCACGCGAATCCGACGATGTAATCTGATCATTGACAACGATAGTCGCGTAAACGAACAAATTTAATTATCTCGATGAATAAAACTATGAAGGACGTACCATTCACATTATTTTATTTTCTCTATTAGCCATTGGCAATCTAATCAAAGTAGTTTTATCGAAGATAAATTATGTACGATCGCTTATATTAACGCTAGAACTACCGACGATTAAAGCGTACTTATTTCTACCGAAAAAATCATAGTGAAAGATATATAAAAAAAATACGCGATGTGAACAAAGTTTTGTTTACATTTTTAACAGAAAATCATGCAAAATTGTCTGCGAGATGCCACAGTCAATTTATAAAATTTCTGTAAAAAATTACAGGGTCATTTCGACCACTTTGGTAGTTTTAGTGTTAACACTTTGCCGCACACTTTTCGCATCGCCTTTAGATCAGCGGCGTCAATATTTACACAACCGTTCCTAGCATAATCATTAACCCTTCGCACTCCTTGCGATTTTTATCGCCGAAGAAAAGAAATTTAATTTTGAAAAAAATTACTATTGCTCGTGAGACTACTTGTTTCTATTTATTTCACAAATATCCTTTTCCCTGTCGTAAACGAAACATAAATTTTTAATTTTATAAATGGTGCGATACCTCTGGAAATTAAGCGTAATCGCGTTGAAAACGGAATGTCTCCGTGGCGGAGCCAAAGGAGCGCTAAGGGTTAATAAGAAAGGAGTTAAGATCACTGTTACGCTATTTTTAACGTTTCTTTAAAAATAGCATCGGTACGTGTCACTACACAAACATCGAAACGACGGCAAGAAACAATTTCCAGAAAATAGTTGTACAAAGTCACGCGAACGTGATAGCGGCCGTCGCTGTGTCAAGCACGGTTTAATTCATCTTCAATTTTTTTTTTTTTTTTTTTTTCAAAAGATTATTCAACTGCGGATATTTCAAGGCCAATTTCACCTCCTTAAACGAGGTCTGTAACAAAAAATAAACATATAAAAACAAATTTAGAATTAACACTACAAAAAAAAAAAAATAAAAAAAAACAAAAATAAAAATATCCCTGTAAACCAACAAAAAGTAACGGCCTATAAAGGAGTGATTTCCGCGCCAACGAACGTGATACGTTTCTCCCCATCGTGAAAGTAAACAAAACGCTCTCCCAAAGTTTGGTCGCTTATTTTAGAAACAGCCTGTAGAGCGTCGCTTCTCTCTGTAGCTTGTGAACAATCGACGTAACCACTCTCTCGTGCCTTTTACCGCACTTGTACGGATCCCGGACGAAGTGTAACGATGCCGAGAGATCGATAATAACCACCGCGGTTTGGTTCCACCCGAGCCTCGTACGAGACAGGGACACTTTTTTCTCTCCTCCCCCCCTTGATCCGTTATATATCCCCCTCTTTATCTTTCTAGCTTTTGTCATCTCTTCTCTCACTCGGTTTCATGGCGATTTCACGCTTTAATTACGCGACAAAAAATGACGGAAGACGAGCGGGAAACAAAGCCTGCGGAAACTTAGTATCCTTATTTATATACTTGTGTACGCGTTTCCCCCTTTTTTTTTTTTATTTTGAAATTTTTATTTTCCTAATAAATTTCCACGCCGCGTTAAATATAAACGGGATAAAAATATTGGTCAACGACAGAACTACTTGTATTAACCCTCTGGGGCCGGAATTTTGTCTGCTTATCGGGGACAAATCGATTATATTTCAGTTTGATTTGAAAATGTTTTAATAATTACTGTAGATGGATCGTGGTGTCGTTACGGTAATACAGTAATCAAATTTAACCCTTTGCGGACGAATGTCGCGGCTCCGGAGACATTATAATTTGATTCCTAAGTCGAATTGTCGCCTCCACAGCGATGTACGAATGGGAGACGCCGATGCGAAGTTTTGAGGTCCGTTTGTCCGTTTTCTATTTTATTTTCTGTCTGACTAGAAATTATAGATACATCAGTTTGTAACTTCTAAGTCACACCGTCCCATAGAGGACTAAGAAATTTCTAAATTTAGTCTGCTTATTAGAGAAAAAACTACGATTGATTACAGTTTTTCACTTTGATTTGAAAATGTTTTAAATAATAATTACTGTACATGGATCGTGCATGAATAGTGCAGCGATAACTAAAGAAAACTAATTTTTTAAAATATAGATACATCAGTTAGTAACTTCTGAGTCACCGTCCGATAGAGGGCTAAGAAATTCCTANCTTTTTTTTTTTTATTTTGAAATTTTTATTTTCCTAATAAATTTCCACGCCGCGTTAAATATAAACGGGATAAAAATATTGGTCAACGACAGAACTACTTGTATTAACCCTCTGGGGCCGGAATTTTGTCTGCTTATCGGGGACAAATCGATTATATTTCAGTTTGATTTGAAAATGTTTTAATAATTACTGTAGATGGATCGTGGTGTCGTTACGGTAATACAGTAATCAAATTTAACCCTTTGCGGACGAATGTCGCGGCTCCGGAGACATTATAATTTGATTCCTAAGTCGAATTGTCGCCTCCACAGCGATGTACGAATGGGAGACGCCGATGCGAAGTTTTGAGGTCCGTTTGTCCGTTTTCTATTTTATTTTCTGTCTGACTAGAAATTATAGATACATCAGTTTGTAACTTCTAAGTCACACCGTCCCATAGAGGACTAAGAAATTTCTAAATTTAGTCTGCTTATTAGAGAAAAAACTACGATTGATTACAGTTTTTCACTTTGATTTGAAAATGTTTTAAATAATAATTACTGTACATGGATCGTGCATGAATAGTGCAGCGATAACTAAAGAAAACTAATTTTTTAAAATATAGATACATCAGTTAGTAACTTCTGAGTCACCGTCCGATAGAGGGCTAAGAAATTCCTAAATTTTGTCTTCTTATTGGAGAAAAAACTACGATTGATTACAGTTTTTCACTTTGATTTGAAAATGTTTTAATAATTACTGTAGATTGATCGTGGTGTCGCTACGGTAATATAGCAATCAAATTTAATAATGGAGTGATAACAAAAGAAAATTAATTTTTTTAAGTATAAATACATCAGTTTGTAACTTCTAAGTCCCATAGAGGGTAAACAAAAAATTATATTTGTTGGTACACCGAGATCTTTTCTCCAATACTTTTAGTCCCNTAGATTGATCGTGGTGTCGCTACGGTAATATAGCAATCAAATTTAATAATGGAGTGATAACAAAAGAAAATTAATTTTTTTAAGTATAAATACATCAGTTTGTAACTTCTAAGTCCCATAGAGGGTAAACAAAAAATTATATTTGTTGGTACACCGAGATCTTTTCTCCAATACTTTTAGTCCCGAAAGTACCGCGGTGAAAGGATTAAAATGCTTTAATAAAAAAAAAAAGAGAAAAGAGAGAAATAATTAAATCAATAAAATTTCTAATTTCACACTTTCGAATAACGCAAGACGCGAAAATACCAGGCCTGCCCAATTTTTCGCATTACCGTACCATTATCAGCGAGCACGATAACATTTCTAAATAGGCAGTTACGTGCGCCGGCAACGCATCTGTATTCCATCGAGGAGACTATGCAAGTCGTATAATGAACTAATTTCGCTCGCCGCGTATTACGTGGACGATACGAGGAGAAAATATAATCGTACGAATTTCACGAACGCTCGGAACGTTTCTCTTATCTCGAGTGCTCAATAATAGGTGGCCGTAAAAAGAAAGCATCGTCAGTCGAAATTTGGCCGGTTTCGAGTACACCGGGCTAAATTACTTTTAAACGATACATAATTGCAACGTATCTTTTCGCGCGAACCGAGCCTCGAGCAAACAATAACAGATTCATTGGTATGGTGACCTCGTAAGTTCGATATGAATCGTCAATTATCGATAAGTGGTAAATCTAATAACCTACGAAAACTCTTCTAAGAACCTCGTCTCGTGACCTATACGCGCGATACAGTTGGTCAGAAAAGTATTCGACCACGATAAGTATCATTATTTCTTGAAAACATATTTTCTTTTCTTTTTTTTTTTATTTAGAAAGTATTGTGTTATATATTTATTTATAATATAATTATATTATAAATAATAAATTATATTGTTATATATTAATATAATATAAATTATATTATACATTGTTGTAAATAATATTTGTACAAAAGAAATCAAAATTAAAGGCGCGTGAAAAAATACACAACGCAAAGGAAACAGATCTTTATTCTAATATTTAACCCTCTATAGCCCGAATTTTGTCTGCTTGTCACAGAAAAAATTACGATCACAGTTTTTCACT
>SMSQ01013237.1:0-20238 GCA_019453375.1 Ctenoplectra terminalis | reverse complement strand
GCGCTCAACGTGTTAACTACCATTTGGAAGTTAGAAATTTTCTGTGTTAAATATGATTCGACTATAATCTTTTAATTCTAGCCAGACCTGTACAGATAACGGTCTCGTTAGACAATTATTATTATTCGCGCAAAGTATATGCACAGAGTCGTGTTAATAGGTTCTATAGAAGATCTCGGGACGAACAGTGGAAAGTTCAGAAGAAGTCGAGCCATAAGCAGTAGGTTTCAACTATTCGAGTAGGTATCGAATTTCTCTAACCTCGACAAGCAACTTTGCGGAACTTGAACTTACTGAAACTTCGTACCGCAATACCGAAGTACTAAATACTGAAACTTGGAAACTGAAATTAGCGCAATGATTGCAGCAGGTACACGTTTTATATTTGCAAATAATACAGGAATCGTAAAGTTTTCCCCTCGTTTCCTGTTCCGTTCCACTTTTCATTCCCAACGATCGTGGAAACTTTTTTTTTTTTTTTTTTTTAAATCGTTATTTCGAAAGCGATACGCGAGGCGGGTGTGGAAAGAAAATCGGAGTAAAATTTTTTTTAAAATTTTATTATTAATGCCATACGCGCGTAGCTCGGCACATTTCTTTTAAACAACCATCTGATATATTTATACATATTTGTATACATATTTTTCTCGTGTATATATATACATACGTATATAACATCATCTTCTGCTACAATAAAACAGGATNATCTAATTAATCGAGTCGAACTAATAAAATAATTGTTCTTCTGACCGCTATTGTCGTTTGAATACTATACTCTGTTTTTTTTGCTTTTTTTTCATTTTTTTTTTTTCCATTTTTTCAATTCGAATTTTCCGAACGAGGACGATAACAACGATGAAGTATCGAGCCTTATTTTAATTATCGTTCATGCAACGATTTCAGAATGGGATTGTTCTGATAACACCTGTACTTATCGTAGACAACATCGACTTTTGCACGTTGTACGTTACTGCGTTAGGTCACTAGTCGCCTTACATCTCTAATCGATAGATAACGCGATACGGTTGAACGAACTGGTGAACATCGAGTTAAACGCTGCTTTATGATGCTTTAACCCTTTAACCATGGGACTATAATTAATCACTGATTGTGAATGTAAATACGAAATACATTATTCTATTTTAAAACGGTAAATGATAATTCTTAGGAAGTTAGAATTGACGCAAGAAAGGGTTGGAATTATTCTACATCGAGATACGATAATTCCGCTGATTCATTAATACTCCTTTTACTTCTTCAAAATATAAAAGAAATTTTTTGTATTCTCTCTTTTCGTGAAAATAGTAGAGGTTAAATTTATTTCAGTTTTATTATCGACGTTATTGCGACTAAAGTGTTCGATGAACGAGATCAATTCATTATGGTATTGCAATTTTTGGTGGATAATATTATGAGAGTTTCATAACTCTGTGTTAAATGAAAATAGTTTCTGAAGAGTGCTCTGATAAGTCATCGAAACACTTTCGTAGAACAACAATGTGTTGGTTGTTAAAAATTGGAGATAGCTTCGGATATTCAACCACGTCCATTTACAAATTATTGTCATTTAGCTGTATACAGAACGTACAAAATCACCATTCTATACCGGTCTCTTACTTCTTATATTTAATCGTATTATTGCAACACAAACATTCGTATACTTTCATATCTTACAATTAAATTCTTCAAATAAATATCACAATCGTCACAAAAGGTGCATCCATATTTTATAAACATAATACATGATACAGATCACTTAATCATTTTTTTTCTCTTTTTTTTAATTTCAAACTTTTAGGTCGCTCTATAAGTAAGGTTATATAATAATTTTAAAAAATGCAGCACGATAGGAAAGTTGATCGAAAAGGGGGTCGAAAAATTAATAGATGACTGAAAACTATTGCTTCGTATAACAATTAATCGCTTTTATAATGAAATGTTACTTTTATTTTTTGTTCTTTTAAGAAAATTTTTCTTTTTTAAGAGAAAATTTTTCTTTCTTCAGAGAAACTTTCTTTTTTTTAAGAGAAAATTTTTCTTTTTTAAGAGAAAAATTTTCTTTTTTAACAGAAACTTTCTTTTTTTTAAGAGAAAATTTTTCTTTCTTAACAGAAAATTTCTTTTAAAGAGAAATTTTTTCTTTCTTCAGAGAAACTTTCTTTCTTTTCAGAGAAAATTTTTCTTTCTTAACAGAAAATTTCTTTTTTTTAAAGAAAATTTCTCTTCCACTTAAGAAAATTATTTCATAACAACGGTATTTATGAATTTTTGTTTGATAACATACGAACCCAAGATTCCTGTCATACAATCGAGTTCCATGATAGTCGGAAGAAGCAGAACTCGTTACGAACCGATAAGCAATCGGCGGAAAAGCTGCTTCTCCAACAGAAGTACGAGCTTTGCTCTATAAATATTTATCGCGAGACAGGGGTTCGTTTGTCGTGCATGGTTAAAGGATTACACGCTCGACTATTTGGTTCCTCGACCGATTCGATCGGAGAACTGAACTCCGTGCAAATATTTTTAGGTTATTTCAAGGAACGCTGGCGACGACGATAAAATCGCTACACGAGACTTACAGATTAATGATTGTTCTGCACTCGAGATTGCGTTGCTAAACGTGCTAATTTCCACCATTTCAAATACGCATTCCTATGTTTCCGCTGTAAAAATATAAAATGGAGAACGAAGTACTGCCTATAATTTCTGTAAACGTGTGTGGAAGTCGACTTCCACAGTTTTGAGGCTTCTTTGGGTATTTGTGTGTTAGACAGATAATATAGTAATTCGTTTATCGATTGGATTAATCAAATCAAGTTTTACTCGGTTTAACCTCTCGAGGGACGATTTCTTTTTAACTTTAGAAAGAAATAATTTAATTACACTTTGTTCGTTTTAAAATTGTAACGATCGAATAAAGCAATAAAAAAAGAAGCGTTGAAAGAATAAGAATTTATTAAAAAAAAAAAAAAATGGAACAATTAGACACGTGTGAGGTAGTAGAGTCCTTCAAGAGGTTAAATGCAAATGGCGAACTTCAGAGTTTTCGTGAACACGAATTTCTCGAGTCAGGAAATTATTGCGTTAGTTACGAAGTTCTAACGCTTAAATTTGTAAATTAGTAGCATTGCTATATCATTTTATAACTACTCCGCGTAAATTATTTGCAACGTAAAATAATCTAGTCAAGAAGTAGAAAATTGATGGCGAACAAAAAAAAGTGATTCAACGTTTCTAAAAATAAATTCAACGTCTCTTTTAAAATAATTTTCAAAATAATCGAAACAGCGACGTGTTAGGAAATGAAAACTGATAAGAAGAATAATTTACGAGCAGAGATAAATAATTTGATGATATCGGTCTCGAAATTACCGTGAAAATGAACACAAAATTTCTTCATATTGAACAACGAACAAACGAAAAGCGTGGATACTTTGTTGATTGTAAAATGATCGTCTCAACGGAGCGGATATCCGCTCCAAATATCAAAGTTCCGAATACCATTCTCTCCAAGCGAGCGTCGCACTCCATTAATTTCATAAATTTGTTTGAATCGAACGCGGTGAAACGAAAGCTCGGAATATCAAATATACAGTGTGATTTATTTATCTAACAACCGCGCGGCGACATAAAAATACCGAAAAATGAAAAACGCCAACATTATCTTACACGTACACGCATCGATAAAAAAAGATATCATTCGTAAACAAAAAAAATATCTCATCCTTTTACGGTACACAGAGTGGTGGGAAATAAATGATCGATCGGAACGTATTTGGGTTTGCCGCATCGCTGCTACAATAATTGTGGACTGGATAAAAAAAGACTGTTATTTTTTAACACCAGAACCACCGACGAACAGAATGTTCTTATTTCTATCGAAGAAATTAAAATGAAGGGCATATGAAATAAAAAAAAGGAAAAAAATAAAAATAGAAATAAAAATATTGTAAAAGGAGAAAATATTAATTCATATTTTTAACGGAAAATCACAGAAAGTCCTTCAAAAGACATCATGATTAATTTATAAAATTACTTTATAATTATTTATAAATTTAATTTATAAAATTTCAATGAGAAATAGGAATTGGTTATTTTGATCGTTTTAGTAGTTCTAGTATAGAAAAGAGCCATCATCTTTCAATTTATCCTAACTTCTACCAACTTCTAAAATTCAACAAACGATTCATCTATCCATGAAAACGCGGATCCACGTGAAAAGTTGGCCAGTTAGGGAAGTCGCTTTACGAGAATCAGCCCGTATGAGCATAATGGGACTGATTGTGATGAATCGTCCAGTTCTCTAGTTTAATCTCGGTTCCACCAGTTTATCCTCCTAAATCAACGATTTCTCGAAAGTACCAGCTGTTTACATTCAGTTTCGGGATGATTGCTTTTCGAATAGTCAAGCATAATTTTGGCAGAACTTGAGTCGAAAATTTGGACATTTCTTCTCTCGCGATTCGAGCAAGATCGTGTAAATAAGGCGGCGAGAATGTTGGGACGCAAAACGAGGAGCAAAACGCTTGTACTTAGCGACGCCGTATCGATTGAATCGTGTAAATGGGCCATTGGGTAGAATTTAATAATACTAATGACGACGATAACTATGTTCTCCTTGTATTTTGCAAGCGATTCGTGTAATGGTGGTAGGTTGAGGTAGACGAAGAAAGGGGTGAAAATTGCCGAACCGAATTTGATTAGATTGGGATATTAACATTAAACCTATCGACGATTGAACTATACCTGCTTGTATCAGAGAAATTACAGTAATAGATACTTGGAAAAATACAGAATGCTAGAGAAACAAATCTCTGACCATGTATTTTACGGAAAATCACAAAAAAATATTCAAAAGTGCACGAGTTAATAATTTATAAAATTTGGACAAGAAATTACGAAACGGTTATTTGACCGCTTTGGTGGGTTTAGTGTTAACACTTAGAACCACTGAGATCGAAGCATAAAATTTTTATTAAATAAATAAATAAATTACTAAATAAATAAAAATAAAATATATACGAAGAAAATATACAACGCGGGGGAGACAAATTTTTATGTATATTTTTAATGGAAACTTACGAGAAATCCTTTAGAAAGCGATTTAGTAAATTCATAGAATTTCGAATTTTTTATTTTTGAAACTTTGGCAGTTCTAGTGTTAAGATTCGGATTTTTCTTTTATGGCAATAGAGGTTGCAGATTGTTACGTGTTACGCTTTATTAAATTCCTCATTGTTTTCGGCACAATATTATTTTATTTCTGCTTTATTCCAATAAAGAGTTCAGGCTTATGAGATTTTTGCGAACGCAATTTTTGCACGCGAATAATTAATAAATTTTCGTTGTTTCTTGGAATTTTTTTTAAGATACCGATGGTTGAAATTGGTTCGTTCTTACGGTGTCGTTTAAAGTTTTCAGTAAATTTAATTACGTTCGAGTTTCAAGTCTGTAAATCTTTCTTCCCGATGTAACATTTAAGTCGAGTTAGAAGTGAACTTCAAAAGTATATTTTTCTGCAATTGTAACGAGTTTTATATATAAAATAAGAGCTCTTGTTCTTTATAAAGGAATGTTTCGTTTATTAAATTACAATTTTCCTTCTTTCTTTGGTCTTCAACGATCGTTCAATAACTTGAAAATGTTTCTGCTTATGTGTACAGCTAACATGAAATACCAATTTCATCTTCTATCGCTAGTTTCCGGTCTCATTTTCTGATTTCATTACCGATGTACAATTTTTGCAAGGGAACATATTTGCGAGTGGTTACCGATTCCATTGGGACCACTGGTAATCTTCTTAATGCATTGCAGTAGCTCAGAAAGATCAGCAAGATATTTTGAAATTCTCGTTGAGGACCGATTCTGTAACGCAACTTCTATGCGAAATAAAACCCGATATTAACGGTACCAAGATAGGACGGAACAATATTTTTAATGGACTGTCGTAATGTCGTAATTTCGTCTGTTCCAGAAAAAGATAAAAATTTTTGAAAAACCAGTGACATGAGTCACGTCAAAAACTGAATTCTCGATCATTGTCCATGATATCGAAAAAAGGGCTATTTCTTGCATTTTTTAACCTTCTACACAAAAGAAAAGAAATACGTTAAAATTAAAAAAGATTGTATCAAAAAGTGAAGCGAATAAAAATTAACTGGACACGAAAAAATAATTGTTACGTTAAAAAACAAAATACAAGTTTCATTATTGAAAGGAAGATTATTAAAAATTATATTCGAGCTAAATTTTTCATAACCTTTCAGTATTCGCTTCGTCATTCTTTCATTAATGCTCTCTTCGGGTCACTATTTTAAATACAAATTTATTAAGCCGTGATAATTACAAAAGTAAAAAATTTATTTAATAAGTAAGAATGGACGAAAGATTATAAAAGTACAAATATATTTATATCTCATTAAAAAATCTATTCCGGAGACCCGAAACGAGTACTGAGTGGTCAAAGTTAACTCTTTGAAGCACGGTAGGATTGAAAGCGTCCCATCTTATTAATACCTAAATATGCATAGAGCGATATTTTCTACACCATCTTGAAAATCAAAAATTGTCCATAGCACAGTGGTTCATATTAACTCACGTATTTAATACATTTAGGGACTATTTGTATTCTACCATGCATATTTAAGTGTTAAAAAGGTGGAACACTTTTAATCCCACCAAGCTTCAAAGAGTTAACAAGACAAAGGCTCTCTGTGAAATAACAGGTGTAAGATTCTTAGCGGAAAAGAAAATAAAAAAAAAAAGAATAAAAGTGTCTATTTTCAAGTCTCTGTTTACACGGAAGGAAAGCGATGAAGAATCGTTGCCGACTTTTTCACCACAGACGTCTGCATCGTTGCGTGATGTATGGTTTTAACGAACACAACTATGTTGCGTACGAAGCGACCGATGTTCCGTGAAAAATGTATCGATGCATTTGTCTCGTGGAACAGGTATAAATTTTCGTCCGGTAACAGGTCTCTCGTCGTTCGTCAAAAATATCGTTCCGCCGTTGTTTAGAGACATCGTTCAAAATTGGCCGAAGACCATCGTTTTTGCTAATTTTCTTCCGGATGTTTACGGAAATTTGCATACGCGCGAGGTCTCGAAGGGTTCGTTATTTAGTCAAGAACGTGTTAGAAAATTTCGGTAGACGAACGGATGAAACAGGCCGTGTACATTTCGTTCAAAGCTCCGTAGAGGGTTAAAATAGCTGAGAAGCGAAGAGTTTTGGTTTTCAGTTTTAAATTTACCGAGGTATTTCAAATTCTGTTCTTTCGCGTATTTAGTATTTTTATTGTGACAGAGAAAAATTGTAACAGGTGAAGTAAAAGGAAAAGGGAGAGGAAGAAAGAAGTTGACAAATGAGAAAAGGGTGGCGAGGAAGATAAATGAGGGAAAGGAGGAGAGATTGATAAAGAATAGGAAAATGGAGAGAATAATAAAGATAGCGAGAGAATTGATTGTGAAAGTTGCTCGGATATTCAAAGTTTTGTTTCTTGGTGTATTTACCACTTTTACTCTGACAAGGAAGAATCGTAACTGAAATGGAAAAAAAGAGGTCGATGCACAAAGTGAAAGGAGAAAAAGGCGATATAGATTTGGAAGAATGAAAAGGTGACAGAGACAACAAAATTGTCTTGATGGTTATATCTCAAAGGAACGACGAGGATCTAATTATTTCTAATTAATCACCAAGTATTTGTCAATAATTAAAATTGTAAATAATTAAAAAACTAAATAAATGTAAATAATCAAAAAAAGTAACAGTTAACCATCCATGCTAATTATTCGGTATCAAAATATTTTATAAAATTCGTTCACTTTAAGCAACACAAATTCCAATTAACATACTATATGCACTATCATCTCATAAATAAATTGCCAATTTTTATACATTTGTGAAAAATTTCGAAGCAGAAAGATACACAGAATTTACACAATAAATAGCGAAGACAAAATATACAAATAAACCCGAAATAAAATACTTGTTATAATATGTAGCAAATAAAACGGTTACCTTTCCAGCTTCTGTTTCTTTAATTGTATTTATAAAAATGTGAACTTATATAAAAATTCTCAGTCTATTCATAAGATTCAATTTTGCATTCTTCCAATCACAAACGATACCAAATCTGTTCAACAAAAATTCGCAGTCTACTCCTAAAATTAAATTTTTCATTTTTCCAATCACGAACGATACCAAATCTGTTCAACAAAAATTCGCAGTCTATTCGTAAAATTCAATTTTTCACTCTTCCAATCGCGAACGATACCGAATCTGTTCAAGTCCACAAATAAGTTGTTAATTCCAGTGACAAACAGTAGTTTACACTGGTTCTCTCCTCATCGATGGAATCAATTGTCCCTTTCATCCGTTTCAGCTGGAATACCTCAAATTTTCCACGAACCCAACGGCACACCATGGGATAGCCTCTACTCGACTCGTTTGGCTCGAAACAATTCGAGCTTCGTCCATACCTTGGCGTGTAGCAAAACCTCCATTATCCAAATAGCGAGCCGTTTGAACATTCTGTTATCCGAACATTCTATTACTCGAATGTCCCGCTCTACATCATTCTATCCCGTTCCCTTTAAAATGGAAACGGTGTACACGGATTTAAGCGTAACACGGCATGCATTCGTACTAAATTGACAGTGTAATCCTTTACACGGAAGCACGTACTTCCGTACGGTGCTTCTAAGAAACAGTAATGCAAAGATTAACCGAGAGGTGACTGAAGAACTTGAGGGACGTAAACGTGCAACGATATCAACGAACAGATGTACCAAGAGCAAATTAATAGAAAGGAATACTTGTTACGGTTAAAAGTTATATATGTACATTTTGGTAAAATTTTTCGTGTTATATTAGTGTCTAACGCGTACATTTTAAATTATTTTTTAAACTGGAAGGAACTATTCGTAAGGCTATTTAATTTATTCCTTTTTCGCATCGCTGGTATTTCGAGGAATAAAAAAGAATTCTTTGCTGAATTTTTCCTCCGTTCTTCTATTGCCTAAAGTAACACCTGGACTTTATTATCCTAGTCTTTGAATCTTATTCTCCTATTCTTTGATTCATTCTCGGTACCGCTAATTGGGAGTTCGCGACGCTATAAATATCAGTACGACGCTAATTCTTTGAATAAAAAAAAAAAAATCCGTATTAAAAAAGAGGACTAAAGAGTAAAGAATTTGAATTTAAGTTATAAATTTTCTTTTAAAATTCTGCTATCTCAAAGCATAACAAAATTCTGTCCGTACCTTCGTTGCTATCGCAACGCATAACGTATTTAAATATAAAACAAATTTGAAACAAGTGTCGCTAAATTTTCTCATCCCAGCAATCGCATACTTTTATTAATCCGGATAAAAAACAATCCACGATAATCCAAACAATAATTCTCTTTAAAACCTTTATCCACGATCGACGACAAAATAACCTCTCACTGGAAGCTTTTTAAAGCGTTCACAGCGGAGACTAGTTTTTTATCCAACACCTGCTATTTTTCAGCAAAAAAAAAAAAAAAGAAAAAAAGAGAAAAAGAAACAAAAAATAAATCCAGAACGTTGAACGTTCTTCAGCGTTAGTCCAAACATACGATTCGTCCTCACAGTCTTTCCGTGCTAATCCTCGTTCCTTTCGTGTCGGTCGCGTTTATCCTTTAATTCCTCGTGTCAACATCGACCCAGGATCCCGGCCACTTTCATACTTCGGATAACCTCAGATAGTTTTCATACTCTAACGTGACATTTCGACCACAATCACAGCGGCGTTCGTTGAACACGGCTGCGATCATAAACGAGCACACTGTGTATTGTTTTGTTTCATCGCTGTTCCGTTTGACTTTAATAAACTCTGTATAGAGGTAACAGAAGGATTCATCAGCAGCTGGCAGGACTTGTTTCTTTCTACCGGATGAGTTCTTCCGAGACTTTGATCGAGTGCACTGTGTAAATTGGATACAGTTTTATTTTCTCTGACTTTATTTATTTATTTTTTTTCTTTTTATTTTAACGGACTAGGTGAAATGTTTTTGAAGAGACGTGGATTTTTTAAACAAACAGCGAGGTTTCAGTGAAACTGAGAATTTTGAACGAAAAGGGTGCTCGTAACATATATAAAAATTAATATCGTACTAATTCTAGCAATTATTTGTTGGGTAGTTTATGAATTAGAAAGATGCAGTTACTACACTTCGTTTCTTCGCGTTATTCATTACGTAGATGTTTTTGTAAAAGAATGTACATCGTTGATATGATTTGTTTCTTTTATATTAAGCGAATCGATGAAAATGATTATTTTTAACACCGGAACTACTTCTACGATTAAAGCACACTTATTTCCGCCGAAAAAATTATTATGAAAGGTATATAAGAAAATACATAATGCAAGGGAAACGAAGCTTTGTCTACGTTTTTAATAGAAAATCTCGGAAAATTGGCTGCGAGATGCCACAGACAATTTATAAAATTTCTGTGAAAAATTAGGAATGAGTCATTTTGACAACTTTGATAGTTCTAGTGTTAAAGAAAATATGTTTTTAAGTACATTATATATTCCTGTAATTCTAACGAACCATTTTTCATCCAAGTTCAACCTTAATTTTTCATTCGTCGATCCAGTGATAAAGAATCGCGCTTTGGGGAAAAGGTGGTTTAATAAGCCGCGATCGAGAAAATTGAGAAAAAAAAAGCAAGTACGGACAGTGGCGATTTTATCAGGGCAATCTTGAAGTATTACTCAAATCAGATCATCCATCTGCTCGGGGGCAGCAGCCTTATTTACGGACTTGATAAAACGCCACGCTGTAAAAATAGACGACAGAGTCTGGCAGGCAGGCAACCGCCTTAAAATAAGTCGTCCGAGTTGGAGATTTCCTTCTTTCAGGACGCTCCTTCGGGCATTAAACTTCTTTTTTAATAACACGTTACCCGGAACGTACACGTGTACCATATCTTCTTGACGATGATGACTTTCGGTAACGCGTGTACCAACAGCGGGTCTAACAAGAAATATCTTCTACGTAGCGAGCTCTATTATTTTTTGTTACTTCGCAAGAAAATAAAAATTCTGTTCTATCCGTATTTTGTGCGTGTATAGGATGCATGATAAAAAAAAAAAAATCTAAGGCTTCGTATCCATTTTAGTGGCTTTTTATGATATTTGCTCTCAAGAGTACTCTTAATTTTTGCGTGCACTGATATCAGGTGCGTAAATAAGTTTTTGCGACTTAACAAAGTGTAAAGAAATAGGTCGAGGACCGTTACTTCAAAAAATATTGGTTCCTTGACTCAGAAATGGTGAAAGTTGTAGATTCCAAAGGAAATTAGTTAGGTAAAGTTAATTAAAATTGGGTATATAATTTCTTCCGTATTAATAAATATATTTGAATAAAAATTGCGAGAAATTATTTATATACTTGAGAAATCTGACTCTCGAGAACAATTCGCGATAGTTATACTCTCAAATGGACACGTACTTTAGTCTTCGGATACCTCGAGCTTGATAAAAAATAAAATAGAACTTCAACTGCCAAGTATTAATAGTATAACTCGGATAACAGGTTAATTGCTGTTAGAAAGTAATTGAAACGCAAAAGCGTCTCCAAAACCAGCCACAAAAAACCCAAGTCTGCTAGACTTACGCTAAAAAGCTAACAGAATCACGTTTTTCACTGATCGGAGGATCGGAGAACGAATTTTAATTGAGGATCAAAGCGTAGGCGCCAACTGTTGCGCCACGACGATTAATTGGCGATTATGAAGATCTTTCACACTGTTCCCATCTTAATTGGCGGCGAAAAACAATCCACGTGATCGATTCTCCCGCTTCGACCGTTAATTGGTCACAGAAACACTGTCATTCAAGTGTCATAGCCATCGATTGGCAATCAAAGGACCAACTCTAACAATCTATCGTACACGAATCAGACGTCAACAATCGAACATCGAACACTCTTCCTTTGTCCAAATAAATTACCTTCGAACGATCCACTTAAGTCCAAAGAAGACCAGATACCAACTTCTGGATACGTTCTTTTTCCAGTTCTAAGATCATACAGATCTTCCAGTGATCCTGGAGACGCGAATGTTCAAATATTTCCGGCCTCGAACTTAGATGCACGCTTCGATGTGCACGTTGGTCATCTCGCTGGCTCTCAATTGATTATTGACGTGTAATTCCGAGGACGCGTTGCTGTGGACGAGATCCTGCTTCCTGTGCGCCTGGCGAAGATCGCGAACTGGCCCGATCGCTACGCAACAGCTCTCCAGGGTCTTCCTGAAAGCGGCCCGGAAGTCTCGGTTGAAGTAGGCGTAGATGAGCGGGTTCAGGGCGCTGTTGAAGTAGCCCACCCAGAATACCACTGCCACCACTGCGTCGCTGCTCTCACAGCTGTCGCAGAGAGAGGTGATGATGTACCTGTTGGAAGCAAACGAACAACCAGAGGTGAGAAGATGGGTTAGAAGTGGTGGATGAGAATTTTTTTTAGAGCTACGTAAAGATCGTTACGCTATAAAATGTTGCAAGTAGTGAGGTGATTCTACATTTTTGAAAGAAAATTAACCCTTCGGGTTAATCTTAGGGTGAGAAGATGGGCTAGAAATGGCAAATGAAAATTTTTTAGAGCTACGTAAAGATTATTACAGTATAAAATGTTGCAAGTAGTGAGGTGATTCTACATTTTTGAAAGAAAATTAACCCTTCGGGTTAATCTTAGGGTGAGAAGATGGGCTAGAAATGGCAAATGAAAATTTTTTAGAGCTACGTAAAGATTATTACAGTATAAAATGTTGCAAGTAGTGAGGTGATTCTACATTTTTGAAAGAAAATTAACCCTTCGGGTTAATCTTAGGGTGAGAAGATGGGCTAGAAATGGCAAATGAAAATTTTTTAGAGCTACGTAAAGATTATTACAGTATAAAATGTTGCAAGTAGTGAGGTGATTCTACATTTTTGAAAGAAAATTAACCCTTCGGGTTAATCTTAGGGTGAGAAGATGGGCTAGAAATGGCAAATGAAAATTTTTTAGAGCTACGTAAAGATTATTACAGTATAAAATGTTGCAAGTAGTGAGGTGATTCTACATTTTTGAAAGAAAATTAACCCTTCGGGTTAATCTTAGGGTGAGAAGATGGGCTAGAAATGGCAAATGAAAATTTTTTAGAGCTACGTAAAGATTATTACAGTATAAAATGTTGCAAGTAGTGAGGTGATTCTACATTTTTGAAAGAAAATTAACCCTTCGGGTTAATCTTAGGGTGAGAAGATGGGCTAGAAATGGCAAATGAAAATTTTTTAGAGCTACGTAAAGATTATTACAGTATAAAATGTTGCAAGTAGTGAGGTGATTCTACATTTTTGAAAGAAAATTAACCCTTCGGGTTAATCTTAGGGTGAGAAGATGGGCTAGAAATGGCAAATGAAAATTTTTTAGAGCTACGTAAAGATTATTACAGTATAAAATGTTGCAAGTAGTGAGGTGATTCTACATTTTTGAAAGAAAATTAACCCTTCGGGTTAATCTTAGGGTGAGAAGATGGGCTAGAAATGGCAAATGAAAATTTTTTAGAGCTACGTAAAGATTATTACAGTATAAAATGTTGCAAGTAGTGAGGTGATTCTACATTTTTGAAAGAAAATTAACCCTTCGGGTTAATCTTAGGGTGAGAAGATGGGCTAGAAATGGCAAATGAAAATTTTTTAGAGCTACGTAAAGATTATTACAGTATAAAATGTTGCAAGTAGTGAGGTGATTCTACATTTTTGAAAGAAAATTAACCCTTCGGGTTAATCTTAGGGTGAGAAGATGGGCTAGAAATGGCAAATGAAAATTTTTTAGAGCTACGTAAAGATTATTACAGTATAAAATGTTGCAAGTAGTGAGGTGATTCTACATTTTTGAAAGAAAATTAACCCTTCGGGTTAATCTTAGGGTGAGAAGATGGGCTAGAAATGGCAAATGAAAATTTTTTAGAGCTACGTAAAGATTATTACAGTATAAAATGTTGCAAGTAGTGAGGTGATTCTACATTTTTGAAAGAAAATTAACCCTTCTTTTCGAACGACGGTACACGCATTACAACCGTACTTATTTCAAACTAAAAAAACATTGAATTTCACCCGATCCACCGACCCAATTTTCGAACAATCTTCATACCTTCATCATCCATTCATACCTCCCAGCAAACCTAATTCAATCTCCTCCACGTTCGCTCACTCTCGACCTTTCCTATTCAAAAACGATTTCATCCTCCCGGCCATCTCGTTACCAACTTCTGTTTCTCTATCAACGAAACACGGTGCCATTCAAGCACCGGCTCATTTCCTCTGCATCTCCCAGCTCTGTCGATTCTCCCTAAGGCACACGAGAGCTCGGAAATCCCTGAGCTGGCCAATTCGTAGCAGCACAATCAGAATAACAGCCCTCCGAAGCCCGAGTATCGATTTAAAATCGATGTAAAAACTACCAGGCAAAGTACTAACAAGTAAGTCGCTCGGGTCAAATTGTATCGGCAGCAACTTGGAACGACTTCCTCCTCCTCTGCCGCGTGTTACGTGAACGCTATTAATCTCCATTCATGGAGGAACAGAGCATGGCTCGATGTGAAACAGTATCGAGCGCGGTTGACCCACATCGATTTCGAAATTGTTTCCATTGTTACGGTCCGAATTGATTTATCGGTTTCTTTCGCTATCAGTCTCTGATATTTTTATCGTCAAATTGTTCTGGTCTTTATCCTATGAGCTGGAAAATTCAATAGACGGAGATGGAATAGTTTTTTTTTTTTTTTATTGGTTTTACGCTAAATTAGCAGTAAAGTGAAAAATCGACGATGAAACTGTTTTTTCTCGAATTATTTATAGGCGGATAAAAGGACGGGTTTGATTGTAAGATTTTAGATTCTTGCGTTCTTATAGAGAGGAGGTTTTGAAATCTTGAAACCAACACTTTCAGAGTGAAATATAATTTTAGATTTTCTTGTGGTTATATTTGGAAAGCTTGATGTATTTGTTTACGGCTAACACTGTGGTGAAATTATAATATATTATAGTTAGGTTGGGGAAAAAGAAATTTATTATTTTTACGTGAACTTCAAGACTTTATTTAACATTTTTCGGATTGTCCGATTTGGGTCAAATATGCACCGTTTTGTTGTATAATTTGTTGCCATTTTAAGGGTAGCTTCATAATGCTTCTCTCATAGAAATCTTGGTCCCTATTGGCGAAAAACTCTAAATTGATTTTCACAATCTTCTCTTGATGCCAATTTCTTATCACAAAGAAAGTTTTGCAATGCAAGAAAAAGATGGTAATCGCTTGGTGCCGTAATTACATAATTAATGCAACACGAATACGAGATAATGCAGAACAAAGAAAAAATATTTAAAACTCTCCAATGTGTTTGACAAAAAATAAATATCTTTAGGCGTGGAAAGGTGCACGTAAAAATGTAATTAAAATTCGAAATATCGATTCTTTAATTAAAATAATTTCCGTACGATTTAATAGTTATTATTTCAAATTTATAAGAGTCGTCGTTTCTAGGATTAACAAAATTCCTCGAACAGATCCTTTGCGGATCTTTCATTTCGAAACAATTTGTCAAATTCAAACCTCAAAGAAGCGACATTTCATTGCACGCGTTTCATACGTGCAATATTTCTACAGTAACGGTAATAAAGACCGCAATAAACAATTTAAATCCGTTTCTCTTTCTCCGTATACGGCACGATGTACCTTTTATGGAAATAAAAGCAGAAAGAAGAAGGGAAATATATAATAAACTCTGCTGTTTTAATACTGTCTGAAAAGAAAATTAAGAAAAAAAGAAAAATGGGAGTCTCTTGTAGACACAATTTAAATTGTTATTCCTCGCGATTTTATTGTTTCGATTTTCTTTTTCGTTTTTTTGTTTTGTAAATTCGAGAGACGTCCGACGAGTGAAATATAGCCAGGATGAACGTTAAGACCCTTTGCATGTTCGTGCAACTTTTTCTTTCAGTCGCTGATGCTCGTCACTGTCACGTTCTTTTTAAACGTGGTACACGAGTCTCTACAGGGACTCGGTAGAGAGTTTGGTCGCTCGACGAAGTTAAAATTTATGGGAAGCTACGTTTTAAGCTAGGTAGATTTTATTTGTCTTCATTGAGTTGTGTGGTAGCACGGTCTGATATAAATTCACGTTGATATCGTTTTCTTTTCTTTTTGGTTAGTTAGTTTCTCTTGAGTTTTTGAAAGGGGGATAAAAATATTACCCTTTGCAGTATCATTATTTTTATATTCACGTGTATCGTGGCGAGTTGCATTAATTCCGTGTTCTTTCTAACAATTTATCTTAGCAACCTTTTATTCTCGCTATCAATGAGAAATAAATTTCCGTTTCGAAGAATCATCGCTCTGATAAATATAGCTAATTAAAAAGTTAAAAATCCAAATTAGAAATGTATGAAAAAAGTGCAAGAATCATAATTTTTATTGCTTTACAAATTACGAAAATAAATACTATTTACTCTGCTAAACTTTTTTTCAAGTTTCACAGAACTTGTAAAAAATTAAGCATTTCTGTAAAAAGAAAAAGAAATACAAATATTTACAATTTTTTAGTTACCTGGTTAACTTGCCACGTTTGAAGATAAAAGAGATCTTTTAAATCGATGAAAATATAAAATTTAACTCAAAGGTTGCACACGTTGCCATTGCAAGAGGAGTGCAAACGATTGATCTACGAATTTAATCGAATTCGGTAAATTTAAAGACAGGAACCGAGGACTTTAGAAGTTGGGAAGTCGCAGTTAAAGATTATTCATTGAATGGGAGCTGAGAAAAATCCAACTTTCTTCGACTCGATTAATTTCGTTTCCAATACCCGAACCCGAAGAAAGAAGGCTCGCAATTTTCGAGTGTGATCGATACCGTTAGTAATTTGAATTCAGAGTGAGATCCTTCTAGCGATTTCAATGCGCATTCGACGGAGGCTTTAATACCTTCAGGCTTCTTTTAGCCGCTGAAGAAAAAAGGTTTGCTCATTAAACGACTTCTTCTCCGTGACACCCAATGAGGCTCTGCGAGAGTGCTTTCAAGAACTTTTCCAATCTGCCAGAATAGTCCGGTTTTCATCCCCTTCCGATCGATTCTTTCGCGAAGAACCTGCTTTTCGAGCGGCAAGCCGATTTTCGAGCATTCCATTCGAATTTCAAGAAAAAATTCCGATTATAAATAATTGATTGCTTTAATCGTTTGAAATTACACGATAGGAACACGCGGTGTTACATTAAACAGCAGTAAATCTCAAGATTGAAATCTCAAGTCCGATTGCTTGGTTAATTGAAACTTAACCCTTTGCGGTCCGAGCTACATTTCACACCTTAGCCCAACTAGTTCATCTTCGATGTTCTAATTTTAAGAACTGTCAATAATTTGTCTGAATTTTCATATTTTCATAATCAATAAGATATCTGGTAAAATTTATGTACCGAAATCAACAGAAACTGATCAACTTGACAAATTCATCAAAGTCCAAATACTTACGAGCGGCAGCGTACCTATTGACTATTTAGAAGACGTCGAAGCTCTATCCAACGTTCAAACGTTGAAAAAAAAAAGAGTTTCACCTAACCCGACCTGGTATAAAATATCCTCTCCTGAAATCTGAAAAATTTCTGCAAACAACTCAATATTTGAACGCTGATACCGAAATAATTCAGCTCAAACAAATCGAGAAACTTCTGGTTATACCAACCGACTATGAGAGATATCGCAAGTCGGAGATGTTGAAGGTCAATAACGAGGATCGCGAAGTCGGAAAAATCCGATAAAAACGCTGGTGTACGAGGAAATGAACGACCGTTCTGCAGTCGAGAAATTCGTCCGCCTCGTCGAGTTCGGGAAACAAAGGTTCGGGGTAGAATTATTTCGTGGACGGCGAGCGTAGGCGGAGAGTGTGAAGGAAGAAAGAAGCGAGGGAAGGATGAGAGGAGGCTGAAAGAACGCTGGAACGGGGTCGACAGGAAAATGCCGCGATTCCGTACTCTCGCCGAGGTGTCAGACCGTGTACGTTTCACTTTATTAACTCGTCCGTCCCCTCCTCGCTTTTCCGCTCCTTTTCTTTGCCACTTTCAACGAGCCAACGGTTTCGAGCCGGATGCTCAGAGTTTGGCCCTCTGTTATTTAGTTCTCCAACAGTTTAAGCCTCGAGATCGCGCTGCTCTATTTCTTGGTCATCGAATTTGGTGCAATTATTGGGAATCAAGGTGTACCGTTTTTTTTTTTCCTAATTGAAACGATATCGTTAACTAACCCTTTGACTACGGTAGATTTTGAGACGCACAGGCCGTACCATACGGTAGGAATTCAGTTACGACGTACGCCGAGAACTGGGAAATTTTTTGTCAGGGGTACATTTTTGGGAAAATATATTTGAATAATCGAAAAACTGAGTTTCACTACATTGGGTAGTGAAACTTATTTGTATTCTGCACCGAATCGTTACTATACATATTAAAAATTTAATATTAACCGTTTGAGTCCCAAGCAGCGCGATCGCGCTGTTCAGATTTAATGTCGAGAAAACCCAGCACATTTCGAGCATTGTGGACAACTGACGGTGCGTTACGTATTGTCGAAGTCGAACGCTCAGACTTACCGACGCAAGTAGATCACACAGCTCCTTTTAACGTAAATAGTACATTTTACAATAGGTGAAATAGTACTATAATAATGCAATAATATATTATACAATAACTGAAGAATACGGAAGAATACGTCCGATCACTTCGCAAACTGCAATAAAAGTGACGGAGCGATGAAAAAAACACGAGAATCACGTTACCTGCCACACACAAGAAGCGCTATCGCGTTGCTTGGTATTTCTCGACATAAAATTAAACAAGCGCTATCGCGTTGCTTGGGTATTTTCGTACATATATAGGGAAAGCGCGATCGCGCTGTTTGGGATTCTTCGACAGTGTTTTTTCAATACCGTCTGGGACTCAAACGGTTAACGTTAAGCTTAAATTTTCAGGGCGCCTATAGGCGTCCTCCGCATCAGAAAGCCAAACTGCGTCGAGCGCCTTTAGGCGCCCACAGTGTCACAAGCGCAAAATTTCTAAGCGCTTTTAGGCGGCCACAGTAGTCAAAGGGTTAATTGAAAGGATCGAGAAGAGGACGAGGTTCCAGTGGACTTAATTTTTTGGGAAATCGAAGGAAGATGATCTGTAGGAAACTTTTTATTAACACATTGAGGACCGATCGCGAGATATCTCGTATTTTGGTTCTTCCAATCTATAAAAGTGACAAATAATTGTAAATGGGATGTTACGTTTAAAAACGATCATTTGGGCTGAAAATTGAAACGAAGATCCATGTTTACTGCAGGTATAAACGTTTCGTAAAAGCGTGCAAGTAAAAATTTTATTCGAGTGTAACTTCATCTCTTAATAATTCTAAATTCTAATTCTAAATCTTGAATGTGTTAACTCATTTGCATCGCGAGTTAAATTGCAGGCAGACTACGATTGATCGTGTGCAGTTCATCGTTTATAACTCGTATTCATCATTTATAACTCGTCGCGATTTAACACTAGAACTACCGACGATTTACATGTACCCATCTCTGCCAAAAAAGTTCAAAATAATGGGTATTTGAAAACAATGTAAGACGCGGTGGAAATAAATCTTCGTTCCTGTTCGTTATAGAAAAATGAAAAGAATTTTTTTAAATATATCACTGTAAATTTACAGAATTTATATGAGAAATCGCGAACGAGTCATTTTGACCACTTCGGTAGTTCTAGTGTTAAATATTTGTTATTCTTTATTAACCCTTTGCACTCGAGAGGTGACACTCACTCACCATTTGGATTTTATTTTACTTTAACTTTTCGTGTATCTTTACATTATACAAGACTTAACATCGAATCTTAAGCTTGATAATTTTGGTTCGTGCAATATTTTAGAAAGCACTCGTTAAAATCCATTCTCTGTTCCTCGGGGCAGGTATCGCAAACATGTGTCTTTCGAGTGCAAAGGGTTAATACTAAGAATACAAAGGATGATATATATTAACAAACATAAAATTCTTAGCGCAAATATTTTTATTCAACGGTATAATACGATGTCGCTGTCGCAGGATTATTCCGCGTTTGGTGATATAGCGAAGATATCGCGGAATATTCCGCTTCGCGATGCAAATGGGTTAAGTCACTTTTCGGAGCGATAGTTGAACGATTCC
>SMSQ01013236.1:4643-24693 GCA_019453375.1 Ctenoplectra terminalis | reverse complement strand
GCGCTGGTATGTTTAGGGAAAGTATGACTGTAGACAAAATGATCTCGAGTGATTGAAGGGATGCGAGGAAAGAATGTTTGTAACCGAGTGATCGAACCGTGTGAACGAAGCGATTGGGAAAACCGTGTACGTGACTGCGAGAATTTGGACCATGGATGCAAGGGATGGAGTGCAAGGGAGAAAGGGTGCATGCGAGAGCAAAGAAAAGAATGAGCAGAGGGAATGATAAAAATGTGAATGAGTTCAGTGACGAGGGCAGTTGAGATTAAGAGTTAAGCAGAGGCAGTTGAAGTTGAGGTTGAGAGTAAGAAGTTCAGAGTTAAGAGTTAAAGAGTATAAAGTGTATTAGAATTAGCGTCGGAAGGATTATAATACTGTATTTTATGTAAGAATCGATTATTCTTTATTACTCCAAACGCTCGGTAGCGTCAGGTTCTCTTCTATGAATATGTGTTTTTCAAAACTCTCGGAGGTGTTCCGTGCTCGACTGCTCGTATAATAATAATATCCTCCGGTCGTTTTTCCCAAAGATCGGCTGGTGTTGCCGATGGCCGAGGGTCCGTCTGCTTTCCATCAGGCCCGATTGTAAAACCGTCGTTGGGGCCGTCGCATAGCTCGTGCTGAGCTTATTCAGAGTGGCCTCCAGTTTTTACGAACAACTTCCTGCCTCTCATTGTTTTCGGTTCCAACATTTACATTAAACTTTACAAATTTACCAAAGACTCATCCCACTTAATTATATCCCCACAATTGTAAAACGAAGAACTTTATAAACTATACACCCTTTTCTTGATAATTATAGTCTTCGTATTATCGTACAGATTGCAAAGCACACGTTAGACGCGCAGTTATTTAATCGGTCTGAATGAAAAGCGTTCAGAAACCAGACTGGCATGAAACGTGTTAAAAGTAATCTTTCGCGCGTCGTCGTTTTACCATTTTTACCTTTTCAAGATATGAAATATAAAGTACGAGAAATTTCGTCACCCGTCCGTAATGTGTTAATACCACGTTTGGTACCGTTGTACGGTGTAATTACATGTTCCTCGTATAAAATAACTAATTACGCGTGTAACTCAGACCTTGACTGGTGAAATGCGGATGCGTTCAAGAAATTGCCATACGTTGCTACGCCCGTGCCATAAAAATTTTCTCAGCTTGAATATGCATCCTCTGGCCAGTCGTAAAAGAACTTCTAGGTTTAATTGAGATTTATTCTAATTAAATGCAAACTGCGCACACTTTGTACCAGAGAAATGGGAATTCGTATTTCTCACCGCCTCGGCTCGTTCCTTCAACGAATCCTTTTTTTTTTCTCTTCGATTTTGCGTCCTGGTTTCTAAAACGCAACGACTGCACTCGACGTTACGCCGATACGTATGATCGAATCGTGAATGTAATCTCTAGCGAGAGTCGGCAATATCCGCGGCTACTGCAGCTTACCAGCGGTGTATATCATCGCATTATTGAAGGACTACACAATCCGCGTGATTTCTTGGTAACAAATTGAACGCGTCTGGCTCGATTTCGATGATACATTGGATTCATAAAGGGCGAGGTACGCAGGGAACACGAAAATTTGATGAATTAACTTTTTGAAGCATGAATTATCAATCCTTTGCATTCGAGAGGCGATTCTCGCTTGGTATTTGGATTAACGCAGCAACGCGAGTGTTAACACATTGCTGACCGGCAACTTTTTCTGAAAATTTACCTCGTGTGTCCGGCTATTGTTTCGAAAGCGGATGTGAAAGTAAAACAATATAAATAAACTTTGATAAATTTTATTTATTATTCAACTCTTAATATTTCTTTTTCGTCTGATAAAAAGTATAATAGTCACCTACGTGTAATGGTGCACCACAAGTTTTGCAAATATATCGGCTTTCGCTCCGTTTTCCTTTCGAAGAACATACTCTACACGCTCTAGTCGGATTTGTTTTTTTTTTACAAATTTTTTTACAACTGAGAACGAAACTTGGCCGGTCTTATAAGCGAGACACAACTCGAGGTATGCAGACCAAATAATTACACTACAAGATTTCCAACAGTGCGCCGTGAAAACAATATTTATTTCTCCGTATTAGTTTAGATATGGGAGACATAAATATTCGGATAAAGGAATTTTTTAGCAATAGAACAATCATTCTTCTCGAACAAAATTTTATTTATTTAAATAGTCAAGTAAATAAATCAATAAATCAATAAAAAGAGACTTTACTTATAACTGATATGGTTGCAGATCGTATGAAAGTATGACCTCTACAGCTCATAAAAAGAAGGAAAGCTTGACGCGAAATATTTTTCCTAACACTTAACCCTCTATGCGACCGCGTGACTTAAAAGTTACAAACTGATGTATTTATATTTGAAAAAATTAATTTTGTTTAGTTATCACTGGACTATTAAATTTGATTACTGTATTACTGTAGCGACACCACGATCCATCTACGGTAATTATTAGTTAAAACATTTTCAAATCAAACTGAAAAACTGTAATCAATCGTAATTTATTCTCCGATAAGCAGACAAAATTCGGGCTATGAAGGGTTAGTAACATAAATCAATGGACAAACGAGTTACTGCTGTTTTTCGGAAAAGTAAATCTCTGGTAAAATCGTAATTTTAATCAATTTCGACTTATTTTCTCAAGATCCGTAGGAAAATATTTAATGAAACTTTTTATAGTAATTTCTAATAAGTTATTGAATATACTAAATGTAAGGATTTCTAAAATAATGTGTACATTCGGAGAAATAATAAATTATTATTGGTCACTTCTTGAACAATCTTTCCCTGTAAGGTTTATTAACTCTAGAACTACCGAAGTGATCGAAATGACTTGTTAATTATTAGTTAAAATATTTTCAATTCGAAGTAAAAAACTATAATCAATCGTAATTTTTTCTCCAATAAGCTGACAAAATTCGGGCTATAGAGGGTTAAAGTGTGGGTCATATACGCCCCACGAGGCTTAAATTGAAAATCTTCAAAAATTGCCGCGGCACAGAACGTGTTAATAAATAAATTTATGCACTGAAAAAAATTGATAATGCTGCAGTTCCGCAATTCCTACAAACGAGACGTTTCTAAAATTATAAATAATTAAAGTAGCTCAATTACGCATATTTTCTTTTTAAACTTCAATACACGTATTCACGTCGTGCAACGAAATATCAATGTCATGTTATAGCGTGTACGAAAGAAACACTGTTTGTTTAATGTTTTCTTTTTTTTTTTCCTTTTCACGATTAACGTTCCGGTCACTCCGTGATATACTCTGTTTTTAAATGACGTGAAACGAGAAGTAGGAGTTATCGTAGTTTAACGACTTCATTTGGCGAACGACTTCGTAGTTGAAAATATCGCGGAAGTTGTAAAGATTCTCAGATAACCTACACGTTACGTGGCGCGAAAGATTTTCCGTCGGAAACTACTGATGTATGACCGTGACGGTGTTTATTAGCGTAACACGTGTTACTGTAATTCCACGCGTATGAAAAAATAAATCAAGCTAATTTTAATCGGATAATGTTATTGCAAAATATCGCAAATACGTAATTCATGGATATTTTAGATCAGTATCGATATAATAGTTTTATTTATTTATTATTACGTGGCGGCCCTCCTACGCTCCACCACCAGAGGGACCTACAAGACCGACTTTCCCGCAAGTCCTCGGAAACAGTACGATTAGTACTTATACCGATCCCTCTCCTAACTTCAACATCCACGCGTCTAAGCCACGGGCCTGCTAGGATGCCTTACTGACGAGTCCACTGGCAGGCCCCGGACGAAACGATCTTCCAATCCTTTTCCTTTCCCATCTTCAGCGCCACCAAAATTATATAACTGTATTACTATTATGAAGTAAAAAAAAGCTACGTTAACCCTCCATAGCCTGAATTTTGTCTGCTTATTAGAGAAAAAACTATGATTGATCACAGTTTTTCACTTTTATTTTAAAATTTTTGAACTGATAATTACTATGGAAGGATCGTAGTATCGCTACAGCAATACAGTAATCAAATTTAATAGTACAGTGATAACTAAAGAAAATTAATTTTTTAAAATATAGATACATCAGTTTATAATTTTTAAGTCACACGGTCCCATAGAGGGTTAAAAAGTTAAAAAATTCACTTGCAATATTAAAATTAAATATTTCTCGATACAAAAAAATCACTATTTTTCTGTAGAGAATGTGACGTGTACCGATTGATGTATTAAAAATTATATTATCCTATTTAACAAAACAATGTGGATCTTCATATATCTTCCAAGCGTGTACCAACAAAAAAACATAACTACATTAACCCTCCATAGCCTGAATTTTGTCTGCTTATTGGAGAAAAAATTACGATTGATTACAGTTTTACACTTTGATTTGAAAATGTTTTAACTAATAAGTACTGTAAATGGATCGTGGTTACGTGTTACTGTAATTCCAGTATCGATATAATAGTTTTATTTATTTATTATTATATAACTGTGTTACTATTACGAAGTAAAAAAAGCTACGATAACCCTCTATAGCCTGAATTTTGTCTGCTTATTGGAGAAAAAATTACGATTGATCACAGTTTTTCACATTTATTTAAAAATTTTTAAACTGATAATTACTATGGAAGGATCGTAGTATCGCTACAGCAATACAGTAATCAAATTTAATAGTACAGTGATAACTAAAGAAAATTAATTTTTTAAAATATAGATACATCAGTTTGTAACTTTTAAGTCACACGGTCCCATAATAATTTAAAAAACGTCTATAATAATTTGTGACTCTAATATCGCAAATAATTCATTCGTATAATTTAATTAAATGCTATCAAAAATAAAATCAAGCGCTGCGTGCGTGAGCACATTATACTTTTTAATGTTAGATTTATTAACGTTGTTCGATTTAAAATTTATATCTATTTACAAAAACCGAATATAATCAAAAGTCGAAGGTCAAAGCATAATCAGAAGTTATCCATGCGAAAAGAATGAGAGAATTAGATTCTGCGTTCCAGCTACAATTTTCCTGTTTTACTTTGAATTAAAAAAAGCTTTGTTCTCTTACGGTCTTTTTGTACACGTTTTACGGATTGCTACGGTAGGAATGAAAAATACGTTCATTCAGTCATTTTACGCTGCTAATTAGCTGACATCCAGTACGACTTTTTCGATAAAAAGTTTTAATTAAATTCGGTGTTTTAATATTGTTACAAAATTCTATTGGCGCACGCAATATCATTGATCATTACCTTACATCTGGTCGATCAATTTTATTTTGATTTTTTTTTCGTTTTGAAATTTTCTGTTGCAGAATTTCACAGTGCGAAGGAAATTACACGAAACGATTTTAGCTTCGGAAATATCGTAGTCACGATATATGCTACAGCGTTGGCTTCTAACAAGAAATTTTTATGTGCCCAGAAATAAAAGTTGTTTTCTATTTTGCTCGTGAATGGTTAAAATATTTCGAGCAAATAATTCCTGAATGAAAAGCTGTTAGCGAATACGTTTTTGTTAGGATGTAAATTAAACGAAATCTATGTAAAATTTAATATACCAAATCTATATGAAATTTATATAGAAAAGTATAATATATCTGTTGGATGTTAAACGTTAAAGAAAATAAAAGAAATTGATTGAAAATACGTATTAGATGAATCAATGAAGTATGCTTAAAAATATATTTTTTTATTTATGAAAAATGCCTCTTCTTTTTATTTCGTTCATTTTTGTGTTTTTATATTTGTATTGTTTTAAATAAATTTTAATAATTAAATTAAAATCTAAGTTTTAAGTAAATTTTTCTGTTTTTAGATTTTACTCTTTAATATTTTACTATTAAATATACAAAGAATTAAGTAAGAATGGATTCAAATAAAAGAAATATATGATCCTATATAAAAAATCGTTGCATTGCAAAAATTCGTTAATTAGTAAAGGAATTTTGAAAAATAATTTCCTAAATCTCAAATTGATTTGTATATAAAAGATTTTCTAATAAATAAAATACAATATTATCAAAAATATTACTGATAATGGTGGAATATCGTTAATGCTAAATTTATAAACAAGTTGATTATTTTTCTCATTTAAAGTTTAAAAAGCTATAATAACGACAAATATAAAAAGTATTCAAATCATTGTTATCAGCGTCGTATCTAAAATATTTCACTAACTTCAATCGCGCGAAAAATTTGTTTTTAATTAAATTTGCATTACGTAAACGAAAAACTTCCAAAATATTTTCCAACTATTTCATTTTTATCAAATCGACCAGTTTCATTTTTACCACCAAGTCATTTAGTATTCAAGCAATTTTATCCAACTAGTAACAATTTCAGCTCAATCTATAAGCTCCTGCTATTTATAATCACACTATCGTTATGAAAAATAATTCTGGTCTTAACGCACGCAAGTATCGTTCTTATGATAATACGATAATATTGTATAATTTATTAAGCAATAACAACATGTTAAGCAACACTACATCACCGCGCTAACACGCTAAAATTTCATCCACAGTATTTAATCTTAATAAATCTTCCTAAACACGTACGATCCGATGATACAAGTTATCTTTGTTGCGCCAGCTATATTTATGTGCGTTTATTTGATGCAATTCTCGATTAATTTTTCCCGTTTTAGTATCCCGTACAGGCCCGACGCACGCAAACGATGTATTTAATCGATGAAGCAAATTATTCAGACTTTCGCGTGACAGGTAATAATAAAATCTTGCTGTTTCTCCTTTGAAGCCCCGTGATCGGACTTTCCGACAGTTAACGAGAGTAATTTGCATTTCCTTCGAGAATTTGAGCTACCTCGGAAATTGTCCGATCAAATATCAAGCGCAGTTCAACAACATAGGAATAATTGTTAACAAAGTAATCATTTCTTGAATAATTATCCAGAAAAGGGGTCCTCAACTCCAATTCTGTTCAATTTTGAATATATTCCAGAAGGGAGAGTTCTGAGTTCGAAATGGTGTTCGAAAGGTGGAACATTCGCGGTTCAAAAGTTATGAGAAAGAAAAAGTTGTACGTGTTACATATTACATTTATTTTAATACAAATGGTTAAAAATTAAATTACATATACATTTGTATAGGATTGTGATCCTAATAGCGACAAGGTATGATTGGATTAGGTTTAAAAAAATTAAAGTATTTGTAGTAACATATTAGGTTGGAAACTATGAAACGGGCGTTGTTCGTTTAGTGTGTTCAACTGCGACTGAGAGAGGTACATTGTAACGTGCGCTCAATATTTTAATTTATAAAGCTTAAAGGTATTCTTGTTACTCATTTGGTAAAATTTTTTCGTCTTTGTATCCCATTTTTATTTCATTTTTATCCTAAACCAGATGGAAACAAAACGCGATTTACATCTACTCTTGTTGTACGAGTTTAAATTAAATCATACCGCGGCTCAAGCTTCGAGAAATATTAACCAGGCATTCGGAGATGGATCCACCGATGAAAAAATGGTCGATATTGGTTCCAAAAATTTCGTTCTGGCAATTTGAGTATCGTGAACGAGCCTCGAGGAAGACCACCGGCCCATATTGATAACAAGGAATTAACACTAGGTTTACGGGCATTGATTGGATCATTTTGATGGATACATTGAAATACAAATGTTTTGTAATATCATTAGTTCGGTTTACTTCAAATTAATAGATTTCTATAAGCAGAAATTTATTTACTCAATTTTTCTACATAAATTTCATTTTGAGTTTATATTTTTCTCACGCATGATTGTTAAATTCGAGCACGAAATTTGAACTGCGTCAAATTGACGGGTTCCGTAAATCTAGTGTTAAGGACGACTGTGGAATCCGATCCACGCACAACTAATCGAACACTTGGGTCTAAACTAGGAACTAGTCGTACAGCTGTGTTAAAACATTTTCGTGGAATAAATAAAGTAAAAAAATTGAACATAGCTGAACACAGACTAAACAAAAAACGCCCGTTTCATAGTTTTCAACCTAATAGTTTTTAACAGTAGAACTACCAAAGTGGTCATTACAATTTTCCATCTTCTAACCTTACCAAGCTATACCTTACCCCTATTAGGATCGCAGTCTTGTGCAAATGCATATGCAATTTCATTTTTTTATCATTTATATTGGAGATGATGTAACATAATATGTACAATATTTTTTTTCCCATAACTTTTGAACCACGAAGGTTCCATGCCTCGAACAAAATGTGTCGCTCAGAATTCTGTTCTGGATAACGTATTCCAAGGTCTGATAATTATGTATATACCAAAGAATTACCATTTCTTGCCTTAGTATTGACTCCGTTACCTGAGACAGTTGGATCTTACAATTAGATATACTACAAAACATGTATATAAAATATGGTGTGTGTAAAAACAAATCTGCTCTGGTTTGTTCTGCAAATTTAACTCGGTTACGACCCTTGGATCGCTTCTGGCCCAATGGTGCTCTCACTTTTTATTTGAATTTTCCAATTATAATTGCGCAACCTCTTGTGCAACTCAACCCCTTCAATTTTATGTTGCAGTTTTTAAAAATTATTTTTTTTAATTAAAATTAAAATGAGGAGCTTAAAATTAATTCCTGTTATTCTTAAAATTGTAAAGCTTCGTTCGAAGAAGAGGAAATAAAATTGAGTCGCGAAAATTTCTAAGACTATAGTATCTAATCTTAGAACTAGTACTATCAAAGCGGTCCGAGTAATCAATTCCTGGTTTCTCAGAAATTTTGTTAATTTATAACGGTTCATTTTGGGGAATTTTTCGTTACTTTTCGTACGAAATGTGAATAAATATTAATTTCTTTTGCATTGTGTATTTTTTCAAATACCTATCTTATTTTAGAATTTTAGTTTGTTTGCTGGTTCTTACGAGGTCACATTATTTTAAGGTAATTGAGTTTTTAAATATGTTATACAAAAATCATGTTATCCAGTGCTGTAGAAGTACAGTGTTGTACAAAGGTTTCCGCAATTTTCTTATCGCGTTAGAGCGAAACAGTGTTATAGGAGGTCTACCTGTATATTAAACGGATTGTTCGATGAGTCGAGAAATTTTTTAATTGAACGTATGATGCGAAGTTAGCATAATTGAAATAATGCTTTCAGCACATTTATCCATTAATCATACTTTTGTCTGACGCGTTCAGTTTATTCTTAGAAGGAACACTGATTGACGAGTACATTTTTTAAATTGTAAACGTGTTTAATTGACTGGCAAGCATCCACTTGTTAACCTTACATTTTTACGAGCATATGGTCATTACTTAACGTTTCATACATCCGTACTTTTGTCATCAACATTATGTGATATCATTCTGCATGATATAATGGCAAATACAGCTGCCTGTTATCAAAGCAAACATGATACTTAAATTAGTTCAAGTAGTTTAAAAAGTTGATTACTTTTGTATTGTAGATATACTCGAATTTTATCTGTTTATTGGAGAAAAAATTACGATCGATTACAGTTTTTCACTTTGATTTGAAAATGTTTTAACTAATAACTACTGTAGATGGATCGCGGTTACGTGTTACTGTAATTCCACGCGTATGAAAAAATAAATCAAGCTAATTTTAATCGGATAATGTTATTGAAAAATATCGCAAATACGTAATTCATGGATATTTTAGATCAGTATCGATATAATAGTTTTATTCATCGTAGGAAAATGGTTGATATTGCCAACTGTGTTTGCAGTCGTGATGCAGGGAGGACACGTACGCGTATATGAATCACTAAGAGGATTTCTTTTTAATGGAACATAAAAGATACAGCTACACAAAAAAAAAATGTCTCTCGCTGGTCGCCGTCTATGCACGCTCGCTACACCGCTATCACTATTCGCTCGCTATATGGCTTGTTACTGTTCGGACACCTCAGTCCGAACCGAACCCGTTCCGCGCACAAAAAAAAAGGTCGATCACAGAAGCGACGCTCGCCCTGACCCCAAACACGACAGCGTCCCACAGGACGCACGTGTTCAATTCCTACATTATTTATTATTATATAACTGTGTTACTATTACGAAGTAAAAAAAAGCTACGTTAACCCTCTGTAGCCTGAATTTTGTCTGCTTAATAATTAACTAAAAATTAAGTCATTTCGACCACTTCGGTAGTTCTAGAGTTAATAAACCTTACAGGGAAAGATTGTTCAAGAAGTGACCAATAATAATTTATTATTTCTCCGAATGTACACATTATTTTAGAAATCCTTACATTTAGTATATTCAATAACTTATTAGAAATTACTATAAAAAGTTTCATTAAATATTTTCCTACAGATCTTGAGAAAATAAGTCGAAATTGATTAAAATTACGATTTTACCAGAGATTTACTTTTCCGAAAAACAGCAGTAACTCGTTTGTCAATTGATTTATGTTACTAACCCTTCATAGCCCGAATTTTGTCTGCTTATCGGAGAATAAATTACGATTGATTACAGTTTTTCAGTTTGATTTGAAAATGTTTTAACTAATAATTACTGTAGATGGATCGTGGTGTCGCTACGGTAATACAGTAATCAAATTTAATAGTGCAGTGGTAACTAAACAAAATTAATTTTTTAAAATATAGATACATCAGTTTGTAACTTTTAAGTCACGCGGTCCCATATAGGGTTAACATTACTTTCATAGCAAATTGTGTAGCGCTTTCTAAGTAAATCAACGTAATCGACATAAGACAGTCGAAAAAAATGACTGCCACGCCGCGTTAAACGCTGTATACATGATGTGAAGTTGCCTATATTTGACTCTACAATCAATTTTTAAAGAATTCTTTGTTTTTCAATGAGCATTCGAACTGGCCCGAACGGAAAGTGCAAAGACGGTCGTATACGCCCCACACGGCACGGAACATGTTAATTTATTTAATTTTGTAAGTAATATTTAAATTTATCATCAACAATCTGATGAAATTTTCTTATTCTGTATAAAAAGTAATAAAAATCCTTTTTGAGACACTTTTAACCAGTTAAGTGTGTTTCACGACTATACCCGTGATGGAGATGTGGCAGAATTCTGTGTCACGACGGCTATATCCGTGATGCGTGAAACTTTATTACAATTTGATATTTAAATTGTAATTTTGGCGAAAACTAAATTATATTCGTAAATTTTAATATTTTTAAACTGTTTAGAGGTCAAGACGAAATAAAAGAAACAAATAAAAATTATAAATAATTTGAGTTTGATTCGTAACTTCTTGAGAGCTAACTATACCCGTCGTTGCTTGATTATCGCGACATACCCTGGTGCACGCTTTGCAAAGAGATCGCCAGAGTTAATTGGTTAAGAGAATCAAGAATTATAGAAGCACTGTGTTTTTCACAATGTCACTTTCTCGTATTGTTACCAATAATAATTCTACATCTAATAACAATGTTTGGCAAGAAAGAATCGGTATTTGTAAATGAACAATTAATGTCATGGACACGCTCCATTGCAATGAATTTTTTTAACCTAAATTTAGCAAACAGAGACTTTGGAGAACGCAAAATGAACGACAAAAGCTTCACTTATTGACGGAATTAAATTTGCCGATTGACTGGTCGAGAAGTTTCATAACAAAAGGATTATTGTATCGCAATGAACGGGACACAGAAATTTTAAGATTAATCGTGGAAACAAAATGAGATGATAAATCCTTTGAATTCTGTTCGTATAATTTAAAATGTAACTCGAATCAGTTCCAGCAAGATTTATAAAATTAATGAGATTAAACTGTACTGTAAGCTTCGTTAACTTTAACACGGAATTTTTGTATTTCATTATTTTAAAATATAGAATTACAGGATTCGTTAAAAATTTCTCCCATTAAAAAATAAAAACCTACCGGATATTAATTACTTCTGTTTATCGAAATAATTGCGGAAATTACTTTTTGATTACTTTTTGTACCACAGTCGCTGGCTACACAATGCTATTGTATTGTAATTAAATATATTATTGTCATAATTGTACGTTGAAAATAAGATTACTTGCATTTATAAAATATTGCGAAAATATTAATTATTTAGACTTACAAAATAATATCTTTTATTAGTGTTGTAATGTGCTATATGATTATTTTTATGCGTTATATGTATTATATGTACATTTTCACTGTTATTACTTATGACACGTATCGTTTAAACGTATTGATTTTAATTTTGCGGTGGAACACGTAAATCATGAAATTCAGCAGTCGAGTTCATAAATTTATACACGTTCGAATATATTTTTAAGGCAAGAGACGAATGGCATTGTTTGTGAAATTGCGCGTAAAACCATCTTGTCAACCATTTATTTCTAGCGAAATAACGAGTGAATGGTCTTGAGCCGACAAGAAAGAGTCCCTACGAGGAATATTAAATGCGCAGAAACAAAAAAGAGATAACGCGTAAGAAACATGCTTACTTGTTTTTAGCGACTACGACACGAACCACTTATTACAAAAGATTAATTTTTATCCGGACAAGCATTTGCGTATTTGTCTTTCCTCCGGTGTTTTTAAACTGAGCATGAGAGCAGCGGAGCACTAATGGTATGGTACAAAAGTAGCGAAAATAACGTAAAAATTCTACGACAAAAAATTTATTTAATTCCAATTGGTACATCAGGTGATCTAGCGATATTTGTAATAATTTTTATTTACAAATTAAGATATAGTTTAATCCCTTAATGTCGAACTCCGTACTCTGTACGACTCATACTTTTATGCATAGGAACATTTAGAACTTATTTAGTGCATTTCATTACTTTGTACGGATCATACTTTTATGTATAGTAATATTTGGTATTTATTGAATGCATTTCATTATCTTGTACGGATCGTACTTTTATGCATAGTAAAATTTAGAACTTATTTAGTGCATTTCATGACTTTGTACGGATCATACTTTTATGCATCATAACATTTAGAACTTATTTAGTGCATTTCATGACTTTGTACGGACCATACTTTTATGCATAGCAATATTTGGTATTTATTTAATGCATTTCATTATCTTGTACGGATCGTACTTTTATGCATAGTAATATTTAGTATTTATTTAACCCTCTATAGTCCGAATTTTGTCACTTATCAGAGGAAAAATCACGATTGATTACAGTTTTTCGCTTTGATTCGAAAATTCTTAAAGTAATAATTGCTATAGATGAATCGTGGTATCACTGCAGTAATACAGTAATCAAATTTAATAGTACAGTGATAACTAAATAAAATTAATTTTTGAAAATATAGATACATCAGTTTGTAACTTTTAAGTCACACGATCCCATAGAGGGTTAATGCATTTCATTACCTTGTACGGATCATACTTTTATGCATAGTAATATTTGGTATTTATATAATGCATTTCATTATCTTGTACGGATCGTACTTTTATGCATAGTAAAATTTAGATCTTATTTAATGCATTTCATGACTTTGTACGGATCATACTTTTATGCATAGTAACATTTAGTATTTATTTAATGCATTTTATGACTTTGTACGAATCATATTTTTATGCATAGTAACATTTAGTATTTATTTAATGCATTTTATGACTTTGTACGGACCATACTTTTATGCATAGTAATATTTAGTATTTATTCAATGCGTTTCATGATTTTGTACGGATCGTACTTTTATGCATAGTAACATTTAGAACTTATTTAGTGCATTTCATGACTTTGTACGGATCATACTTTTATGCATAATAACATTTAGTACTTATTTAATTCATTTCATGTCAGAGCAATTCAAAATAAAAAAAGTGGAACATTTCATGTATTATTCGAATCATGCTAATAAAAATTACAAATTGTCATATTCTCATTAACTGTACAATTTCGCTCTATGTGTAATTTTTGTCTCACGATCCTCGGCGTTAAGGGGTTAAGAAGAACAATTTTATAATATTTTATATTTTTTTTAATTTGTGTGTAATAGACACGAAGAATTATGAGGATATTGATTTTTATATATTATATAATCACCGTTATTTGTTCGCACTGTGGTATGAAATCATTCTGTTACTAAAATCAATACGTGTAACGAGTCGCTGAAACGTCTACAAAATGTGTTTACGAAAGTTTTAGCTTTTATTGTGCATTAAGTAAACGATATTTCCAACCGAACTACTGTGTAAAGTCTAGTGTCGCGTATTTCTATAAAAAGATATCGGAATGGTCAGCGTTTATAAATGTTTTACGATCACGGGTAAATATAGAACAACTAACTTGATGTCACTTTATTACAAACGCTTTTGTGAATTTAAGGTAAGTCCGGGATAGTTCGACCATTGTTTGGAAAGAAACTACTGAATTGTTGGTTTTTTACATTTTTGTTCTTTTGGGAAAATTAAAGCAGCGAATAATTAATTTACTTCGGGATATATTAAAGTATTTATTTTTTTTTTTAATCAAAAAATACCAAGATTGCAAATGGACGGTTTCATCCGCATGTTCAGGTTAGAGCGTCCACCCATTACAAAAACCGAAAAATGTAGCTTATAAAAAATATAATACGAGAGAAAATTAGTCGATATGTTGCTTTTTCTTCAATTTTCCACGTAAATCGCAAATATTCCCATGCTTAGAGCATCCATCGTAAAACAACGTCCATACTCGTCAATCCTCGTTTTCGGAGGTTTCGAAATAGTTTTTTTTTAGTTTTACTTTTTAATATATTAGGGCGATCAGAAAGTAATGTCGTTTTTGCGCACGTCGATATTCGATTGCCATCTATTAGCTCATTATATACTTCAAAGTTGTGCCAAAGACATTTTAAGATTAGAGTGACTTGTTTACTCGTAAATAATTAAATCTCAAATTTTTTTTGCAATTTAGGATAAAATGGCCAGCCAAATACCAGAAGAGGTACACATCCGAAATTGTATGATTTTTGAGTTTCACAAGAGTGGTAACGCAACAGTTGCTACTAAAAACATTTGCGATGTTTATCCAAGTGCGTTAGACGTTGGTAAAATTGAAGTTAACTGAAAAGTGCCCGGTGATTGTCAATAGAAAAGGCGTTATTCTGCAACACGATAATGCAAGACCGCACCGCGCAAAACGAACCCTGGAAAAAATTAATGAATTAGGATGGAAGGTATTGCTTAACCCACCATACTCAGCCGATATCGCACCATGGGATTTCCATTTATTCCGATCGCGACAACATTTTCTAAGCGGCAAAAAATTTTCAAATTTGGAACGATGTCAAAAATGCGTTCTCCAGATATTTTGCTCAAACACCAATTGATTTTTGTCGATCCGGCATTGAAAATTTGCACACTAGATGACAAAATGTTGTTGACAACGAGGGTAATTACATCACTGATTAAAAGTAAAAATTTGTTAAAAAATTGTCTGTTTGAATTTAATGTAAAAAAAACGACATTACTTTCCGATCCCCCTAATACGCGAAACTTTAAATGTAATCTATAGTATATGTATGTCTGCGGAAATTGTTATTATAATCGTGAAAGTTATCGATTTATCGATGCAACAATTTGTTCTTTTCTGCGTTAATCAGAACACATTATTCATTATTAACTAGAGAGCTATAGCTTCGGGGAAACTCTGAACTATCGATACCAACAGCACAGGAAGTTCGCAGATGGTCAGCCATCTGAGCACTAACCGAACCCAACTTCCGTGATCAAACGAAAATTGGAGCCTTCTGCATGACGAAGCCGTTGGCACCTGGGAGTCAAATTTGACTTATAAAACTGATAATGAGCTTCGACTTGGCCAAATTTGTGTGTATTCAGTTTATGCATGCATTCAAAGAGACGTGTAACAATTAACCATTTGCACTGAAACGTCTCCTCTCAGGGGACACCAGAGTTTATTAATGATATTAATGATTACAGAGGATGAACTTACGTCGGCATAACTTTTTTAAAAAATGCATGTTTCCTTGAAGTTCTTTAGTTCAAATGGCAAGAGACAGCAAATCAAAAAGTATGCTATATACCGAAATATGGAACCATTTCTGTTTGCGCGCCTTCCTATAAAAATGTCGCGAGCTGGCTCCGAGTGCAAAGGGTTAATAGGTAGCTGATTTTTAGAATTCGGACCGCATATTTATGCATATTTTGTATGATTAGAGCTATTGAAATTTTTGTTAGTTCTATTTTAACCCTTGGATTTCGAATCAATCGCGTTTAAATTTTCCGTATCGAGATGGATACAAATAATTTGCTATTAATGTGTGTAACCTCTTGTTTCAATTTTATGTCGCAGCTTCGTTTTTATTAAAATTGGAAAGTAGAGTGGAGTTCCGAAGCAAATCGCATCGTTTTCTGTTGATAGTGAAGAAATAATAGTCAAAAATTAGAAACTTAAATTTTTATTACAAATTCGTAATTAATAACCACTTTGTTTGAATATTAATAGTACAAAATCTTTTAAGCTTAAAAATCTTTTTTTGTTACTCTTATTTGATTTTTTTTAATTCTTATTTTTATTCGATTTGCCCTGCGATTCTATTCGTCTCGATTCGCCCTATTTGTTTTTAAATAAAAGCGTGATTGTATCGAAGAGGTCTGGAAAACTGTAACAGGGTTAACATACTTTATACTGTGTGAAAGATAATCTATGACATTCATTGCAAGCATAGCTTTTATCGTGTGAATAAAAATCCCATACGATTTAACAATAATGTGAAATAGGAAAATGAAACGAGTATTTGTATTCATCTCGATACGGAAAATTTAAATAGAAAATGAGAACGCGGTTGATTCGAAAATCATCCAAGGATCGTAACAGGGTTAAAATAGAACTAACCAAATTTTAATAGCTCTAATCCTACACAATATGCATAATTAAATCCTATAAAATATGCATAACTAAAAATCAGCTACCTGTTAATTGGTACGCGTCGCTTTGAATGCACGCATAAGCTGAATATACACAAATTTGATTTATTAATATTTAATAAATATGATCATAATTTTGTATTTCTATGTTCCAAATCTTTGATTAAAAATTTAGATTTCGTATGAAACCTGTTAATAAGTGACATTTTAGCTTCTTTTTTTTCTTAGTAATACTGCTAAATAAATCTATAAAAATTAATACATTTGAATTAAAACAACTACAATATAATACATAATACATGAAACATTTTTCTCTGCAAGAGAAGAGAACAAATTTGCCTGTACTTATATTAAAAAAATTTCTACTTAATATCGAACCGTAAAAATTGTAATTTATATATTATTAAATTTTTTATATCACAACTTTTATACACTGTGTCTGTATAAGTTGCTAGTACAAATACTTGTTAGAGACTTGTATTAGACCCAAGGGCTGTGCGTCTATTAGAACTACGAACTACAAGTACCGTATTCTTGGTTTATGATGCGTCAATCGTTATCGAGGACCATAAACAAGTCGTATGAAACTACTGACATCTTGGACCTTCGTTTAGTTAGGGTATGTAGCCCAAATTTTGTTCCCGTACCTAGTTACATCCCCTAATCAATTTTTGTTGCTGACAATAAGTACCGAAGTTTGTTGACAGTAATTGCAATTCATGATAGAAACGCTATTAGTACACTATCCGAAAGAACGAATAAATTAGTCGTTTCTAGAATCTTTTATAACGGTTTGTTTCTACGCGAGTAGTGCACTATTTTATAATGTTTAAAGTTATATTTTAGCGTCCAAAATAAGGTATTGCACCATTTATTTTTGTCGTTGTGCAGTTCATAGCTTTTCTACTTTCATATTCCGAAGCGACGAGTTCATTCTATCTCGTATCGATTAGAGCTGGCAATTGTACTAAAAAAATGTCATTGTTTCTAATTTCGTTCCCAAGAATATACTATAAATTCGAAATAGGGTCATTAAATGAAAGCAGAGAAGTGTTCTCTATGCAGAAATTCAGTTTTGATTTCCTTTGTATGAACTTTTATAAAACATTGATTACAAATCTTCGCCACAAAGCTTTCAAATTAACTATACCAATTTTTCTACGTTAAAAAATCAATTTTATTATATTTCGATTATTATATTTATAATATTTCGAATAATTGTTGAGAAAGCTTTCCAAGGACGAAAGTTTGGCCTCTTACCCTATCATTACTGCTAGATAGTACAAATATTAAATAGCAACAAAAGTTTCTCAAAAATGTATTAACCTAATAATAACATCGAATTATTCACACATAGCCTTAGCAAAACATTCCGCGGGAGTATTTTTGATTCAAATGAATTGTCTACGTTGCAAATACCGAGGAATTATAACCAATTCGATTAGATCAAATTCCCAACTGTACTGCGTGTAAATTAAAATAACAAGCTATTAACCATTTTAGTGCCAGGCGAAAACGAGGTGCCTATGCGAGAATAACCGGCCGAATTTCACGGTTTTGCTAGGGTTTGAGATAATGCTCATAAAAACCAAACAAGAAACAATATTTACACGATTCAAAAAGCAGTATATTAAGGACGAAATAGAGAACAAGACAGTGACACTAGTTTTTCTAAATTCATTGAAAATTATATAAATAACAAAGGTATAAAAGATCATGAAGAAAGTAAAAGTTGAGTTCTCTCTTACAAAACGTATTTGCGCATAGAAAAAGTCATCTTTTCATCATAATTTTATACAGACCATTTATTACAAAGTATATATTTTGCATTTCCAATATATTTTGTAACAAGATAAATAATATTACATAACAAAGATAAAAAGTAACTCGATGGTACATGATAAGCGCCGGTCTGATTATCTCTTCCGAAATACGTAATTGTTATAGGTAATATAATATTGCTGAAACAAAATTATGTTTACTATTTTTTTTAATTCTCTCATAATGAAATTAGACCATTTATAACGTATTATAAATTTATTTTCAGATAGAGTTCTCCCGCAATGCGAATAGTAAAGCGCTACAAGGCGCGGCCCGATTGTATCGGCTCTGACACTTCTCCCCAGTGCAGCGAGGGCCGATATATCCGGCACTAAAAGGGTTAATAAAATAACAAGATAATAATAAATGTTAAAACAACAAGCTCCACAGCTTTCATTTCACTGAATTGTCTAAACCGTGCAAATACTATCTAAATAAGTAAAACGTTCAATTAGAACAACTTTCCAATTCCACGGTGTATAAGTCAACCTATGAACGAGCTCCATATTTTTCCTCCTAGATAGTGTACGTGCAATCATTCTCACATGCATACACGCGGTTGAATCGTGTACCGTGCGTGACACGGCAAAATGAGATCGGCCAATAATTGTCGGCGGTGGCTTCGGAGCCTATTTACATTTACGGCTACTCTATACCCTGTTATTCTAACGTTATGGAGGTTCGTAGGCGAACGAGCGTCGCGCTCGAATAATGGAGAACAGACAATTTCACTGATGTTCCGCGACGTCAGTTTCCACCGTCTATTTTGTACAATTTCCCGAGGGATTGTGTACATATATACACGTAACCGGCCGATTTCGAATATTTTTTTTTCCTCTTTTTTATTGTTCCTCATTGTTTTGTTTTTTTCTTTTTCAAAGAGCAGAGGCGATCTCTTTAACGGTGATCCTTTGACCTCGCTTAGCGAAAATACATAGTTATCGAGATGCGTAATCCGCCTGCCGTGACTGGAACAGAAACCGAAGTTTGTTTTATATCGCGTTCGTTCAACACTGGAACTACCAAGTGGTCAAAATGACCCATTCGTAATTTTTTACGGCAATTTTATAAATTTACTATGGCATCGCAGAGGCAATATTCCGTGATTTTCTGTTTAAAAAGTAGATAAAGCTTTGTTTCCCTTGCATTGCGTATTTTCTTATATACCGTTCATTATGATTTTTTCGGTAGAAATAATTATGCTTTAATCATCGGTAGTTCTAGTGTTAATGGTTCCAATTATTTCGACGTAAAAAGAGCTCGCGATATTTTAACAAGGTTATGCGAATATTCTGTGTCTTGTAACTAATATCTATTACTTATACACATAAGTATCTGAATATTGCTAAAGTCAAGTTGAATTTCTAGCGATGCTTTATAATTCTCTTTTGAGAGTTCACCTTAAGCTTAAATAAAAAAAAAAAAA
>SMSQ01013225.1:0-43685 GCA_019453375.1 Ctenoplectra terminalis | reverse complement strand
CGAGCGCAAAGGGTTGAAAGACCACGTTGATACAATTTAGCGTGACTACAAAATTTCCAGTGCATCTAAATATTCGATGAACTGTGTCCTCAACCGATGCAACTTTATCGACCACTACCGTAATATCGCGAATATTTCCTCGTTACTTTGATTTTGAAATCGCGAATGAACGCCTCTAAGAAATCCAAAGACATTCGAAGAATCTACATGGAATATCATTATCTTAAAATCGTTTTTCGATGCGCCTGTGACTCCCCGTCTCGTCGGCGACTTCGTTACCGTTCACGATATCGCGCGTACGCGTGAAAAATAATTTTGTGCCGAGATACGTAACACCAGACACCTAAATCTGCGTTTAAATGGATTTAAAACGACCACTTTGAAACGTACACGACTCCGAGTAACAACGGAATCCAGCTGGAGCTTCGATTGCTATCTAATTCGTGACGAAACGATCGCGGTTAAAGTACAACGAGCACACGTTAATCGTAAAATATATCTCGATGTATCGATCAATTTTTGCCTCTGGTCTCTTAATAGCTGCCCGAGTCACTATAATTCTGCACGGTTATCGATCGTGTCGATCGATTATTGCGAAAGATAGAAGCACTGGCCGACGATAGAAATTCCTTAGCGTCGCCGTTACGTTATTTCAAACTTTTGAGGTATTCTTGCTTGGTAAAACAGCGCGCGGCGAACTCGAAAAGCAAAAGTTAATGGAAATCGGACTTACAGGGTACTGAGATATTTTGATTTGCGAAACAATACGTTTCGAAGAGTAATCCTCGACGTTGGCAAACATGTGCCCGCACGGATGAGACGCTACATGTCTATTCTTAAATTATGATGATCGAGCAGGCGCGACACTGATTGAACCGTGCCGCGCCTGTGTAATATTGGCGCTTCATTTCCAAAATAAAATTCGATCGTTTAGAATATAGGGTGCCTCGCGCAACTGTGCCGAGCTGTGTTTTTAAAACAGTTGCAGGTGGACGCAAAAATTTTATCAGGCAAATTTATACAGTTCCGACTGATGCGTCGCGTTTTGTACGCGTTTGCTCCAGAAGTGGAGTTTTACGGATTCGCAGGTCTATTTTGTGTCGTATAATAAAATGTTACATTTAATTTTTTATTCAGTTTCGGGATATGAAACGTATTTTTTTGTACCAAGGAAAATTTTTCGATCTAGATTAGCGTTACCGATTGCGAAAACACGAAAATCTAACCGAGTCATTAACAGCTCATAAAAGTAGTTTGTTGCATGTGAACTGGTTAGGCTAGAGGGTCGTAAAAGACTTAAATAAAACTGTGTATTGATTATTTACCAATTGATGTGTTTTTTTTATTCTCTATAAAAATGCTTTAAGGTATTTGTGTTGNTACGCGTTTGCTCCAGAAGTGGAGTTTTACGGATTCGCAGGTCTATTTTGTGTCGTATAATAAAATGTTACATTTAATTTTTTATTCAGTTTCGGGATATGAAACGTATTTTTTTGTACCAAGGAAAATTTTTCGATCTAGATTAGCGTTACCGATTGCGAAAACACGAAAATCTAACCGAGTCATTAACAGCTCATAAAAGTAGTTTGTTGCATGTGAACTGGTTAGGCTAGAGGGTCGTAAAAGACTTAAATAAAACTGTGTATTGATTATTTACCAATTGATGTGTTTTTTTTATTCTCTATAAAAATGCTTTAAGGTATTTGTGTTGGAAAAAAAAAAAAATTAAAACCATTCTTTGTGTTTACTTATAAGTTCTTTAAGCTCGTAATATAAATAGTTATGAAAAACATTGAGTGAAAAATTAATTTTCTTTTCGGGTAAAAGAAGATGGAATAATTTTTAACTTAAACATTTTTCTTCGTTAATTAACCCTGCAAGGATCCTCAAATTCTTTTTAACCTAAGCACACTCTCACTTGACTAAAAAGATTCTCAATTCCGATAAAAATGTGTGTTTAACTTAAAACTGGAAGAAAGGACAGTTGCATGTTGACAATAGTTTTTTTTTTTTATATATTTTTCTCACAAATGGGAAATTTTTTAACGAAAAAAAAAAAAAAAAAAAAGAAATAACTCGATTGGACCAAAAATGACCTAAGGGCCGTAACAGAGTTAATTGAACTAGAAAAAGCGCTCAAATAGTCTGTCACTGTATTCTACACGCTACAGTATTGATTTAAAAATCTTGTTACTTTGGATAGCAATGAAAACGAGCAAAAATGTACAAAAGAAATGTAGAAGCGTGGATCTAAATGTAAAATTCCAACTAAAATATTTTTTCATATTTATTAAGTATCTTGATACTTTTCTTCGTAGAAAATAAAAAGGAACAAAGGTGATCTGAAATCTCCGTATGCACTACGCGATGCATCAGTCGGAACCATTTAAATTATTTTAACAAAATTTTTTTATTCACCTCTGACCGTTCTGAAGATATAGCTCTGATTTAATTCCGTGAATCACCCTTTGTATGTATATATGCATATGTATACAGATATAATTCTATGTTAGATGAGAATACGTCTCTTATGATACATGTTACAGTTTCGCTTTTCACAACTGTGTTGTGAAAAGTTCAAGTAATTTTTCAATGCATCCACTGTCCGATGCTTAGAAAATCAGAGGATCTTTCGGTGAACGCTTGATCGGATAACTGTAGCTCTTAACTAGAAGAATGACTTATAATTTAATTAGCACAATGTGATAAAAATGGGACACGATAGAAGAAAAAAGTCTAACGCACAACTTATCGTGTTAACCCATTGACTGCCATATTTAGAGCGCCTTGTCCTGGGTGACAAGGTTTTATTTTAAAGAATACATGAATTTTTACACAATATAATAATATTAAGTTACCGATATAATATTGTAATGGCATTTACAGTAATTTTTATTGGAAAAAAAACACTAATAATTCTTAACTCAAATGGCCATTTGAAATTAATCTAAAATTGGCAGTCAATGGGTTAAACGTTAAAGGTATAACTGTACTCCCGTTGTCTGTTACAAAATTATATATTGAAAAATCGTTGCAGAAAGTTTAACCCTTAGCGCTCCTTCGGCTCCGCTATGGAGACGTTCTGTTTTCAACACGATTACGCTCAATTTCCACAGTACACCATGATGATTTAGAAAATTAAAAATTTATGTTTCGTTTGCGAGAGGAAAAAGGATATTTGTAAAATGAATAAAAACAAGTACCTTCACGAGCAATAGTAATTTTTTCCGTTCAAAATAGAACTTCTTTTCTTCAGTGATAAAGAATCGCACAGAGACATTCTGTTTTCAACACGATTACGCTCAATTTCCAAAGATATTACACCATGACGATTTAGAAAATTAAAAATTTATGTTTCGTTTGCGAGAGGAAAGAAGATATTTGTAAAATTNTTTGAAATTAATCTAAAATTGGCAGTCAATGGGTTAAACGTTAAAGGTGTAACTGTACTCCCGTTGTCTGTTACAAAATTATATATTGAAAAATCGTTGCAGAAAGTTTAACCCTTAGCGCTCCTTCGGCTCCGCTACGGAGACATTCTGTTTTCAACACGATTACGCTCAATTTCCATAGTACACCATGATGATTTAGAAAATTAAAAATTTATGTTTCGTTTGCGAGAGGAAAAAGGATATTTGTAAAATGAATAAAAACAAGTACCTTCACGAGCAATAGTAATTTTTTCCGTTCAAAATAGAACTTCTTTTCTTCAGTGATAAAGAATCGCACAGAGACATTCTGTTTTCAACACGATTACGCTCAATTTCCAAAGATATTACACCATGACGATTTAGAAAATTAAAAATTTATGTTTCGTTTACGAGAGGAAAAAAGATATTTGTAAAATGAATAAAAACAAGTACTTTCACATTCTGTTTTCAACACGATTACGCTCAATTTCCAAAGATGTTACACCATGACGATTTAGAAAATTAAAAATTTATGTTTCGTTTGCGAGAGGAAAAAGGATATTTGTAAAATGAATAAAAACAAGTACTTTCACGAGCGATAGTAATTTTTCCGTCCAAAATAAAACTTCTTTTATTCAGCGATAAAGAATCGTACGGAGTGCAAAGGGTTAAAATTAATTTATTACGTTGATAATCCAATTTTCTTGCGCTTTGATCGAAAAATTCTTGTTTGNAAAACTTCTTTTATTCAGCGATAAAGAATCGTACGGAGTGCAAAGGGTTAAAATTAATTTATTACCTTGATAATCCAATTTTCTTGCGCTTTGATCGAAAGATAGCAAAATGAAATTAGCAGTTTGAAAATAGATTAACGATAATCGATCAAAGGCACGGCGTACAAGTTTAAACAGAGATACAGTTTTAATTAACCGTACTTAGATAATGATTTGGAAGAGCGTAAGATAGTTTGTTGCCACTCTGAATAGTTGAAACCTAAGTTCACGATCAAGTTTTACTTTCACGAAAGTTCCACCCGGTCGAAGAAAGTTCGTTATATATTTATGTTCCAGATTCGTGAAGGACAGGAGAATATTCAATTGAGCGATTATTCTCGGCAGTCAACTGGTCGAGGTTACTTTCGAGCTTGGAAATTCCTTCGATTTTATCACGTGGATCGTGTAACGACACGTTATCGAACTCTAGATCGTCCCTTGTTGTGGTACTCGACAGTTTAGGTGTAATAAAGTGGTCGACTTCGTACAATATCTTGAAGTAGACGGGTACGTGTTAACGGAGTTTCGCGTGAGCGTTCATTTATCATAAATCGTACCCAGAATATAGATGTTCCATTAACATATCTGTAATTATTTTTACGTAATAAAGTTTGGAAAATATTTTAACAATAATTTACAACGTTAGCTCTTTGATTTTTTCTTTTTTTTCGTTTTGTTTTTGAGAAACAGAGTTTACATGTTACAAGGGATCGGTTCTCTCTTAAATAATGTACGAAATATAAAAGTATAAGTGTAAAGTTATCTAATCCTACGCCAATAAATACGAAATATACATATATATATATATATATATAATAAAACGCTAAGAATACGATATAAGATTTAAATTCCCAATAGAGTATTCTGAATACGATTTCACATCCTCGTTCTCAAGTTTCTCGCTTCATAAGGCGCTTGAAAATCCGCGATAATTTTCCACCACGGCTACAAAACACGATTCCCCATAACGTTCGCTGAACCATTCGAAAGCGATAACGCTGGTGAGAAAGCGTGACCAATTCCCGCTTTTATTTTTTTTTTTTTGTATTTTTAATTTCGATTCCATCGTTCTACCTTGGCAACTTTTGAAAGTTGACATTCACCAACGTCGCGTCTTTTTTATGGTCCGAAAACATTTGGACATTCACTCGGCGAATATTATTCTCACAAGTTTGCCTGGAACTTCTGTCTTCTTTGTTCTCTTCGGATCTCATCTATCCGGACTTTTCAGTGGGAGATCTTCAAAGCCATCGATGTCTCGAACACACAGTTTTCCTACCAAGATGAAGACGACCGTCTCGAGTTGTACGCAGAACTATTGTAATAGCGTACACACCGCTATTGCTTCGGTCGGCCTCTTTGACGCAGTTCTACATGGACGTTACACACACACCCGTTCCTCAATCCCATCTACCTTGATTCACGAGTCTCGTTTCTTTCGGTGCGGAGTCCTTAGAGCGTACACCACACGCGCGACTAACTACTGCAAGAAGGATGCAATGTCCAGCGTCTAGCGAAACGTATCGATACCTTCTGATAACTCCGAATAACCTGTCGGTTTTCATTCGCCGGAACGTACTTCGTTCGGCTTCCCAACGTTTTCATGATCGATCCTCTGTTTGACCCACGTGCACGACTAATTCTGGTTCTTCCTCCAGTCTTCTTGTTCTCATCAGAGGTATACGTCTTTATACTCCTGACGAAACATCTCGTTTCCGTTAAAATAACTTCTGTGTTGCTGTATATTTCTCCGATCGTTCCAATTCGTCGCCGCGAAGTTCGAGACTTCCCGTTGAAACGTTACGGCGTTCGTAGGAGAGATCCCCTGGCTGAAACGTCGAAATTTGATTCGAGCGGTGTTCGCCGATCCCATCGAAGACTGGCAGACAGATGATTGGAATGTACCAGTATTAGTTTAATTACTCGTCGATATCGTTCACCGACGTTCGTCGTAATCAGTCTTCAATTTGATTTAGCTGAGAGTTCGACAATTCCATCGCGATTGCATCGACATCGTTCGCTGGCCAACGCTCCGATGCATCTTTTGCTTCTTCGATCGTTTCGCGCGCGTTCGGTAGCAGCGGTGTTTTTTTTTGTTTTCTTTCTTTTTTTTTTCTATCCTCGTACGAAAAAACACGCGGAAAGCGCGCGAAACGCGGCCAATTTTGATCTCGTTTGCCGTTGGTGTCCGACTTCGACGTTCGAATTCAGTCTTCGATTCAATTCACTCGGTCTATCCGTGTCTTCCGTTTATCCACACGAGTTTCACCCTTTTGTTCCCGCTTACACCGAGCGTACCTTTACGCCCGATACGTCCCTATCTCGCCTATGTCCAGTCCGTCGTGCATCTCCATCTCCATCTGATGCTCCCGGTGCTTGTCGGACCGATGAGGGACGGATTGCACGCCGACGTCTCGATCGCGACTCCTCTCGCGGGCCGACGATCTGTCTTTTTCGCGCGGGAAGTGATGGTACTGATGAGTCGCATGGCCGTTCATTGGCAACGTAGGGTACGAAGATTGGGCACACGAGGACTGGTGTCTCGAGGGTAGCGGCGGTGGCGCGTGATGGTGTCCTGGTATACCGTTCTGAAGCCTCGATTCGTTCTGCGTTCTTTCCGAGGTGTTGTCAGTGTCGCGCGATGCCAGATGGGGCGGTTGCGGCGTTCGGCGTAAAGAGTGATTGGTGTAATGTAATCGACCGCCAGCTGAGGAGCAATTATCGCCAGCGATGCTCAATGGCGTGGAACCGTCCTCCATTGGGCCGGCTGAACGATGACCGGACGTGCCGGAGTTGGGCAGCGTTCCTGGACGACGCATCTGACGCGCGGTCTCTCCGTCGATGTAGGTGAAGCCTTCAGCGAGAGTAGTACTGCCATGCGGCAAGAACCAAACACCGCCGGTTCCAGGGCTCGCCGCCCGAAGTTCTAGCTACAGTTCCGTCACTGGTATAGGCTTGATGCCCGCTGCTATCTGTGAATGCTGTTGCTGCTGCTGTTGCTGCTGCTGCAGCTGTTGCTGTTGAAGATGGTGATGGTGATGGTGAGAAGGTATCTGCTGCGACTGAGGCTGATGATGATGATGGTGATGGGTGTGCGCGGATCGTACGATGTACTCGTCGTCTGAGAAGGTCTTTTGATACTCGTGCTCCTTGCGAGAGATGGTGCGGTTCTTCCACTTGTAATCCTTTAAGGCGTCTCTTACGCGTCTACGACATCTATAGTAGACGATCAGAGCCAAACCGGTGACCAGAACGAGGCCAGCCGCGCAGAGAGTGGCTAACAAAGCTTGTTTCCGGGGATCGGAGAAGGCGCAGCCTAGTTCGTCGGGTGTCATACCTTTTATAGGTTTCCCTTTTGATTCCGGTGGTTCCGCGCATAATACCGGACTAGAGTTTCTCGGTACGAGAACCTCGGCTAACCAGAGCAGACCGCAGTCGCAGACCAACGGGTTCTCGCTTAAATCTAACCGGCGAAGCTCGTTCCAGGCTACAAGAGACTCCGAGAATCCGGTGAACGCGTCGTCGCGCAGCATTAAGTGCCTTAAGTTAGGTAAACCGGCCAGAGAACCGTCCTCCATCGTAGTCAATCGTTTGTTGCTGTTCAACACGAGTGTCTCAAGATTTGCGTTGTCCGAAAATGCATCTCGTTCGACGGTGGTTAACAACTTCGCCGCAGATATATCCAGCTTCTTCAATTTAGACAGACCTTGAAACGCTCCCGATCTCAGCGTTGTAAAGAAGTTTTGACCCAGGGTCAGTTCTTCGAGACGGGGCAGAACTGCGAGCTGTTTCGTCGGCACCTCTCGCAGCTTGTTCCCGTCGAGTTCCAACGTGCGTAGCGCGTTTAAACCTCGGAATGCGCCGTCGCTGATATCGTCCAAACCGGCACCGGTAATATCCAGCACGGTTAACTGTTCCAGTCCCTTGAACGCGTCATCGGGAAGAGACGAGAACGCGTTCCAGCCTATATGCAGCTCAGCCAGGGCGTTCAATGGTGCCAGAGCTGGCGAAGGGATGGTTCTCAATTGATTGTCGTCGAGGTGAAGCACTCTGAGGGTGCCCAATTTCTGAAAAGCACCCGGCTCCACTTTCGATATGCGATTCTTTCCCAAATCCAGTTCCTCTAGCTTCGACAACGAGGCGAACAGACCGTTCTTCAGGCTCTCCAAATAGTTGTCTCGTAGATTGAGGACCGTTAGAGACTTGAGACCTTGAAACGTCTTTTCGGTCAACGCTGAGATCTTGTTGTGTCTGAGATGAAACTCCACCAGTTGTTTCTGCGCGTCGAAACTGCCGTCGGGAATGGTGACTAGGTGGTTGCTCGACAAATCAATGTTCTTCAAGTCACCGTAGAATTGAAAGGCTGCCGCGTCCACTATTTTTATTCGATTTTCCTTCAACACTATTCGCTGGATGCTCGGGTTCAAGGCGATCGGTATGACGTCCAGATTCGCGCCTATGCAGGACACCACGAGGTTGTCGTCGTCGCAGATGCAGCCGATCGGACAGATCGCAGCCGTGCCGAGAGCGAAGAGACCGGCCAGGACGAGCAGATGAAGCAGCGCAGCAGTCGATACGGTCACACCGCGCCGTGGATTCTGGAAATGGTAAACAAAAAAAAATTGTTTATTAGGTAGGTTCGTCGTGTACGGTATTTCAATGTTTTTCATTCGACACGCTATTATATTCGAACGGGGCACTGCACCGAAAACTGTGCACAATGCACGTCGGGTAGTCTTCGGTATTTGCAAGTACGTCTTTCACGTCAAAAATATATTTTTTAATTATTTTATTAGGATTAATCCAATATGAGTCGATAGAATCAAGAGATACTCTACCGATACGACAATTTTTTTTTTTGTCGACGAAGGACGGCGCTCGTATGTGCAAGTTGCCGGATATATACGGTATCTGTACACACAGGTCGTCGCATGGATGCCGAATATAGACGGCACCCGTAACGAAAGGGTTAAAGTCGCTGTTGTGCGTCACAGCGTCGACGGTTTGGTTCGCGATGATTATATGACGACGATTAACTGACTTTGCGATCAGAAGATTGTGGTCTGACTGAAACCCTTTTTACAAATTTCAAGTGGACTGTATACTGTTTTTTATTTCGTAACGATTGCGTGATGTACAAACCGTTTGCTTTATTGACGCGTGTCTGCGAAATTCGGCTGTGTCTCGAAAGAGTCTGCTTGTTGAATGTTTGACGTTTGAATTTTTAATAATGATGATGATGTATGACGAGTGTTCGGGTACAGTCGTTTATAAATGTTGTCTCTGGTGTGATTGGTTTTTCAGCGTGTACGAAGTGGGTAGATTGTATTTCGAAAGTGGAAAAAATGTTTATAATTTTTGTCCTATTGTGTGAAATGTAACGATATCCGGTCCTGTTCGCTTCGGTCAGGCGCGCGCGGTGTCCAGGTTTGAAGGTTTTTCCGAAGAGAGCTCGTGAAACAATTTCGCCTCTCTCGGATGTCTAATCTGGGGCATTTTACGACTTAACGGTAGCGAATAGCTACTACTAACGCGTGTAGCTGTTGAAATAATAGTAAGGTAAAGCGTCAAATATAATTTCTTAAACATTCTTTAACGATGAAACTTTGTCTCGTCGTGTGCACGAGTCACAAATTGTTTTAAGTTTTAAATTGTCCAGACGGTGTTGCGCAGTATTTGCAAGAAACTGAAATTCGTTGAGTGTAATGATTGCGAAATTCTTCGGTAGGTTGGCGCGTGGTACAAATGAGTTCCAAAAGATTCGTTTGAGAGCTGCCTCGGTTCAGCCCGCGTTGAATGTTCCGTGAAATTAGGCCCCGCTGTTCTATGTACGTATGTTAATCTGCAGACGAAATGCGCGGAAAACGTGTAGGTTGAGTGCACGCAATATGGAACAGCCCCGTAATATGGAACACTGCACGATCACGGCAGATAAGTAACGAACTGTATCAGCAACCGTGTAAATTACTTCTCTATAGACACGAGGCAGTCATAGGCAGTCATATTGAATTTTGAGCATTAGTCGAAAATCTGTCGTGGAAAGAGAAGCATTTTTATTTTCTAAGATACGCTCCGAAAGTTTCTGGATGTTTCTGAAAGGCGAGATATATAGTTGAATCTTTCAGGGAAGAAAAGCTAAAAATATTAACTTTGCGTGATTTATCATATAGCATAAATGTTTTCGTTTTTAGTTGCACAAAAGAAAGATATCGTTTAGCATATTAGGCCACCTCGTAAGTAAAATTGTTTCTCGACGATAACTTCTAGCGCAAAAATATTTATTTAATCATCGATGTATCAGTATTGCTTTCTATTGTATTTTTTCTTATCTCTCGAACGTATTCATACATTTATTATACAAATAAATATATTTATACAGTGTTATTCACTGTTTTTATCGATCACGCGAAGAATATAACGCTTCAGGCGCGTCACTAACGTGTTCAAAGAAAAGAAGACAAAGAAAATTGAAATAAATTGAAATAAATTGAAAAAAGCAAACATATTTGTTTTTCTTATTTAAGTACCCTTTTTTTTTTATATAGCAAGAAATAAAATTTTTCCCAGTTTTCTTTACATTCCATTTTAAATACCATTTCTTTTCATCCCTCCGTAGTGTCAATTCAACATACAGTACTGTGCAAAAGTCTTAGATCGCGTATTAAAAAAATATTTTGCTATTTTAGAAACGAATTTAAGATGAATTAATATTATTTTAATTTTTACGTTATTTATTTATTTTCTTCAAATTATATTCACGAGATGTTAATTACATTGAGAATTACTGATTAATTTAAAATAATCAATATTTCGTGTATTCTCCTTCTACTTTCTTTAATCAAATCTCTGTTTATTACAGAATTTTTAAAACACATTTTCACCAAATAAAATTATGAATAACCAACACAAGGAAGACAATATGGAAGAATGTGAACGCAACAGTATTCAGAAATGCTTCCCTAAAATATGTTTAATTAAAATTACAAGATCAATAATGCAGATGTTCTAAGACTTTCGCACAACCATCTATATTTCTCATAAAAAGCGTTACGACAGATGTGAAAAACCAGTACACCTTACGCATTCTTTTACTACTTACAAATAATAACAAAACACATGAAAAAAAAAAATAAATAAATAGCAATAAAAGAATTTTAAAATTTAACCATTGATACAACCATCTTTTAGCATTCTATTAATTTCACAAGGAACGAATTAAATTGAGAAAATAATAGAAGGACGAGGGTTAGCTATTTACACCCGAATACGGATTAACTTTGTTGCGTTGATACTTTGTTGATACCGGTTTGATTAAAAAAATATATGTACATATTTGTGTGTTTCGGATGTTCCATGCGCAATTACTTGATACAAAGCAAAGACTGGCTTTTAATCACGCGCTACGATTGCGACGTGTCAGCTGTATTAAAGCTAAAAACAGGCACGTCATTAGGAAAGGATTATACAGCCACAATACCGAACTTACTCGGTAGGGTCACCGGCACACTTGACTCCATTACTCATTTCCCGTTTCAGCCCGTATCGCGAGATTCAGCCACCATTTAATGAATCGGGGCCCTCGAACGTGCTTTAATATTATTTATTCGAGCATTTCTGCATACTTGCCTGCAGCACGCACGTGTTTCGTGTGTAAATCGTCGTCGGTATGTATGCTGAATAAATTGGTCGCACGCTCGTAGATACCGAGCGCGATTAGTCGACGTTGTAATTTTGTGAAAATATCGCGAGGTCTCTTAAGTGGCCATATTCGACTGTTTGTTATCGTTTTGTAGTCGAAAGTAACCGCAAGATATGGTCGTTCCCTATATTTCTCTAACGAGTATTCTTTTCCCTGTTATTAGATTTGTTATTTCATTCTTTGTTAGGATTTTGGTACTCGTTCAATTTAACGATCAATTTTAACTGTTTGGAGTGTCGTATGTTTATATCTTTCAGTATCGTGAAATATGTATAATAATTTGAAAGGGGAATATAATTTAAATATGTGCGAGAGAAGGATTTTAATTATACTGTATGATATTGTTGCGCCTGGGTCTCCCTTGATTTCTTTTCAGGAGACTCATCTTCTCTTTTGTTTACAACTTACTACTAAGAACTTTATTTAGAACTTATTTACAATCTCTATAATCGTGTGCAATAATGGAACCGGAAGATAAGAACCACGGTGCGTCCGCTCTCGTCCGTGGTTCTGGCGATACTCTCTTTGTCAACACTTTTCCTTGACACCCCTTCCGATGGGCTTTGCGATACCGCTCGATTAAAGACTTGTATCCAATGCTACCCTTGATCGGATGCCAAGTTCAGTTCGATCTTAACCTCTTCCGGTAAAATAACGAGTCTAGCTCGTCATTGGTTTTTCATGCCATATCGCACAATGACGAGCTACACTCGTCATGCATACTGTTGAATATGATAATTAATTTAGTTTAAAATTTATAGTGTACTGAATTTGGAACACCTTTTTTACTTGTGGAAATATCACAGATCCCTATCACATATTGTTTACAGTTAGAATTTCTTGGTACAAGTCACGGCCGAATTGTTGTTAGTCTGTAAGATTTCATTCTTGTAAAAATTTAGTGGTTATTTCATGCACACTTTTTCATTATTAAATCGTACCGGAAGGGGTTAAGGGTTGATCTACAGTGTCGCAACAATATGTTAGGATTTGTTTATTAACACGTTCAGTGCCACGTTAGTCATCGGTGGCTGACACTGAACTTTCCGTTTAGGTCGCGTCAACCACCGGTGCCTGACAGTGTAAAACATGATATAAAACTAAAAAATTTACATTGTTTTAATTACTGAAAATTTATTTAAAATTTACTTGATTCTTATCTATTACAGGATTATATCATTAAGGCATTTTAATAGATTTTATTGAAATACGGTAAACATAAAAACGGTTGTCCTTCACAGGTATCGCAAAACGCGACAACTCGTTTAGTCATTTTTAATATGAAATTGAAGCAAGAAAACTAGATATAAATAAATAAATATATAAAGATAATCTTTATATATTTATTCAAATTTAGAAATTTTTTTTATCGAAAAAAAATGAATAAAGATAGAAAGAATCTATTTCCTTTTCATTCGATTAATTTTTTTAAGTACATATTATTCAGAATTTTTTAAATAGAAATAGGTATATTTTAATCGTTGGTAGTTCTAGTGTTAAAAATAACACAAACGTGTATTTGTTATAAACATAGCACTGATATTTTTGGTCTCATAGATAATTTTCTAATTCCATTTATTTATTGTTTTCTCTTTAACCATTAAACTATTTGCAGCGATTCGACAATAACATGATTAAATTTATCAGAAAATTTCGCAACCTTTTTTATAAATTCGTTTGACATTACCATAAACTGAGATAAAAGAGGAAAAATATTCAATAATACGGCTGCTTATTTACCAAAACTATTTTAAAATCGTCGCTTAAAAATCGTTGAATCGGTTTCAACGGATAACTTTGTAACGGAAAGTTTTCCGTTTCAGTCGTTACTGTAGCTGCAAATTAGTTTTTCCGATTTCTCGAAAATAAGGTCTCGCGAAATCTTCTCCTTCCTCTTTCCACCCATTCAATTACTTCCGGTACTGTTTTCTACGTCCTCGGTTCTAAAAAAAAAAAAAAAAAAGAAGAACCTGCACAATACCAGCTACTGAGTTAAAAGGGACTCGTTAATTTAAACATAGAGGTTCCCTTTTACTTAAAAGAGAGAAAAGAAAAATAAACAAATAAAGAAAACTTCTTTTAAATATCACGCTACCTATTATTCGATGCCCTCTGCTTGCTTCAAAATAAACTGCCAAACGAGTTGACTCTTAAGCTCGAAAGAAGCTCTTTTCAGCGACCGACTTTTTGTATCCTAATAGAATTGAAAGTTGCGCGAAATCGAACTCGGAAAATGGACACAACTTTTGATCACTTTAAGACTCGCAAGCACCTTTCTTACTTCGGGATCAGCGTTAAATTCGATTTGTACCGTTCCCGGATAAGAGAAAAGCACCACCGTCGGGTCGATGTAATTATAAACTCGACAACAAGGGTGTAAAAGAAAATATACCGCGTGTAACGAGGAAAACGAAATCGTTTCGCTTTCTTGGAAACTCCATGCCAACCGATACGCGTTTCTTCGCTGGCTGTTATCGGAAGAAAATTTTCTGCCAGAAATTTTCCATAAAGATCATTCTTTCTGAAAATTTCTCGCACGGATTTATAGACTGTGAGAAACAGTGTAATTTTTGTTTCAATCATTTTTTGATATCTCTCGTCGTTTACGATTTATAAAAAAAGGGGTTGATTTCTTAAAGTAAAAAACGGACAGCAATGAACTACGGATATATTGTTAGGAATGTAAAAGTAAAATACAGTTACACAATAAAACTTTCCATCGGAAGATGTTTTGGGTACCGCTTTGCCTTCGCGGTAAAGGCATTCCAGGAAACCCATAAGGACATACATTGTCGCCGAGCTGACGAGCTCGAGAAGCGGCGATCGTCGTTCAGTTCTCGTCGAGACATCCACAAGCGTGCCATGAAGCGTCTAAATATCGCTGTATCATCTCACTTTTTTTTTTATCAAATATATATATTTCTACATATCCCTCAATACGGAAGGTCTGAAAAACATTTGTACGAATGTTTCGTCAAAATCGGAGTGTATCAGTCCCCGGATGTTTCCTTGTAAGCTCTAACCATCAACCCTTTGCCTTACAATCACGAGTCGCACTCGTAGCGCAGATTATGGCTCAAATACAATAAAAAAAAATACTATATTTCTAATAAAGTTGAATCTTAATTTTAACTGCAATTTAAATTCATAAGATTGAGAATTAGCAAACATAAATTATGTATAGTATTTCAATATTTTTCGTTTGACAAAGTGCTAAACCAGTGAGTAGCTATTACTAACGTCTATGAATACTAAAATAAATCGTAAGGCAAGGGGTTAAGCTATCCAGGGTCGACCGGTAACCCTTTCTCTTCTGATTCTTATAACCGAAACGTAACAGAATCGCCGCTTGCTATACAGTCCCTGGCCATCGAATTAGGACCACCACAAATTTCCAGCATTTTTCACGTTTTCCGTAAAATTAAAAGGCCCGTTCAAATCGTGACGATATAATTTATTAACTACTAACCTAATACACTACTACTGTACATAACGTTATTAACACGTGTTAATATTTTGTATTTCCACCCTTTGGTTTGACGACAGCTTGAATCCTCTCCGGTACGCTTCGTATACATTGCTCGATCATATACGCTTTGTATCGTAAGAATAGTAGTATATATTTGAAATGCTTTTTACAGTGGTTGATTTAAACTCTACAACTTTCTCGGTAACTCTCTAATTCTATATTTATATCTCTATATCTGACTAAAACTATGTTTCCTCGGCTCTTTTATATTATTTTCCGGCTAAAGGCCGAACCAATAGGAAACGAGGTTCCATCGTATCGGTGCGGCCGAAAACTTAAGACCTAGGTTTTACGAGTCTCTCTCTCTCACACACACACATATTCTCTACCTACAGTATCTTCATTATTTTCCCAAATATCTGTAATTTTTGTTTTCAACTCGGACAACGCGGTGCTCGGAGAGTCGTAAACTAGTCTTTCGAGGAGGCTCCAGACATTTTCTATGGCGTTCGAGTCGGGAGAATTGACTGGTCATGGGAGCAAAGGGATGTTTTTGGTTTTGGAATCGCTCGTCACCCACGGAGTTTGATTATTATCGCGATAGCAACGAATCGATTGCTACGTATACATCGTTGTCAACGTGTTTAGTAATAATCTGAACGACCGGAGACAGTTTTCCATATATGAGCCGCTCAGTGCCCAAATCGATTAACTCCATAAAACAGAAAGTTGAGAAATGCGATGAAATAATGTACATTGTTCTTTAAAATTCCGTTTATAACACAAATTCAAATATATATTGTAGAATGCATAAATAAAGATATAGCTTTCATCTAATGGTATATAAAATTAATATGAAAGAATAGCCAAAAAATAATCGTCGGTAATGTTACAATTTTTATATGACTGGTGGAGCTAATCGATTTGGCAACTGAAAAAAGTAATAAAGTTAAGTTCAGTGTTTAAATTTCTAAGTTTTTCATTACAGAAAAAGTTAGTTGTTATATATTCTTGTCGACAGTTCTGTTATAATATATTATTTGTGATTAATTCATCAGCGATATAAATAATGTCTTCTTCATCAGCTGTACGCGAGGACTCGTCATTTCAATTTGTTGTCAAGTTTTTATAGTAATCATGTTTAACAGGAGGAATTTTAGCAGGTCCATCATATCTCTCCTTCTTCCCTTGGCACAGTTCTACCTTTCGGATATGTTGAATACTTGTACACTTATACAATTTTTAAATTAATAAACCAATTGCTATATGATCTATGATCGGTTACACTGAGTTTCTAAAAGTTCATTTTCCTCAAGATCAAAGATTCGTTTTATCGATATTAACTAACGTGGAAAAAATGTTTCATCAAGAAACTATTCCACCGAGCAAGCGCAACGAATATCTACTTGATTACTTATTGAATACTTCTATTAAGATCAGGGGCGTCACCCCACATAATGGTGATTATTTTTCCACAGGATATAATAAAGGCTGATCCACATTTTTCAAAGTATGTGGTCTAGCTGGTACAGATTTCTGAATTCAGAACGGCTCGTATGACACAACGTTACAGCCATAAAAGTGAAATTTTCGTGCGCGGTCCTAATCCGATGGCCAGGAACTGTGTAATAAAAAAACGTTACATATCCATTTTAGTAATTACTGTCCCCATTCTGTCGAATCGCACAATATCGGGCAGCGTGAGCCACGTGAACAACGTGTTAATCAATTACAACGACGGGAATAAAGGTGACGTTTAATAGCGATAATGGGCTCTTTTATCGCGGCGAGAAACGGACCAATAAAAATGTACAACCGGTCGAAATAGGGTGAGAGACCCTTCGCTAAAAGCGGCTTTCCAGTCTGACCTAATACGAATTATAATAGGATTAGCCGGAGATAACGGGTACGGTTACTCGCTGTTGCGTGAGTTCACGAGCATATAATTATGATGGCGTTGAGATGCTAATGGTGTATTGTTTCGGTCACGGAAACAACGGGAAACGTTATTCCAGCGTGTTTGGTTAAATTATCTTATGTTAATTTGAAGTCATGTTTGAGGACGGTTTCAATTTAGGATTCATGTTTGCTAACGATTTCTCACGCTGGATATGATTTACGAACAGGAAAAAGTTCGTGCCGTTTTTCTTTTTTTTTTTTTATCAGAGATAAATTCAAATTAAATTTCCTGCAATGTTTTGCGGAAACAATTTAACGACCGTGGTATCGTTAGCTTTTGTTTCTTTCGGTTGATATCACACTGTTTCGATTTTTCGACTGATAGTTTCGATTGAAAGTCTGACATTAACCCTCTATGGCGCGGTGTGATTTCAGAGTTACATACACGTATATTTATATTTAACCCTTTGCACTCGAAGCCATCACGCGACATTTTTATAGGAAGACGTGCGNGTTCCTCGCGCGGACAGTCTCTCCTCGTTGGCTGAATTCGTGTAAAATTGCGTGGTTGAATATTTCCGAATAAATTATCACGCGTATCAGATCGGTAATTAATCACGTTAAAATAATAAGCGTGCGCATTATTTTTGTCACTGCTGGCAAACAGCGGCAGTGACCATTAATTCCGATGCATGAAATTACCATAAATACAATATCGGTGTGTCATCGAGATTTTATCCGATTGTCACTGTTTTCTCACGTAGAAATTTATTATGTACGCTTCAGCTATTAATTTATCGTCATTTTAAGATTTATGTTAATGTCTTTATTACTCGGATAAGTTGCCTGGGATTAACAGAGCTCTCAAGTTTGAAGGAGAATTAAAAAGTGTTTGACGCTAGTCGCATTTTAGGAAGCAACGGTACGATTGCTCTCAAATTATTTTCACGAGAAGCAATAACTTGTGTTTACTATTTTGAAAAATATTTCATATAGAGGGGATAACATCATTGTTTTCTGTTGGAAATTTTGAGAAGAATCAATCAAATTTCTATTTGTTATTTATGGACGAGTTGAAAATTACGGAATGTAACAAATTTTTAACAAACGAATCATTGTAACTTAACTCTTTGCACTCGTAAACTTTTTTAAGTTTCGAAGGACTACTGTGAAAACTTGGTTCTTTTTGAAGGAAGAGAAGAAAATGATAAATGCTTACGATATTTTATTCGTTCAATTAATTTACTTTATTTTAAGACAAAAGAAGCGTTTGAATTAACGAGAATACAGAACTCAATTTAAAACTTGATCTCTGAAGAAAATTATGCATGTCTCCATAGCGGCGGCAATGAAGTACAAAGGGTTAATAATTTATTACAGCAGTATATAAACCTTCATTGATTATATTTTTAATACCGTTACTAATTCTATTATCTTTCATGTATATTTTTTTATTATAAAATTTATTTCTAACGTCTTAATATATTATTTTGAATATAATTCTACAACTATGAACGATCATATACCATTTATCCTTTTTATGTTATAAATATTTCAAATGCAGCATTGTCTTCTATGTTCATGACACTATTAATTCAAATTAACTAAATATAAATTTTTAATTAGAATTGTATAATACATTTTATTACACAAATATTTTAAATACACGCTTTAAATCCTTCCATTTATTTTACATTTCACCGACTAATATTTAAACGAATTATCCTACTACTAAATCCCTTCATCGCTCTAAAATTTTATCGAACCAATCTAATTCTCTCTATTTAAATTTCCTGCAAAAATCAAAATTATCCTGTACATCCCACTCGAAACACAATTTTTCAAAAACGATTCATAACGATTAAACGAAAACGAAAGATAACGTCTAGTTCTACTTCACGAGCCCCGTCAGCTTCTCAAAATTCCTCAAACCAACAACCACTAATTACACTGTACTCCAATCATTTCCGTACGTCGATCAACGCTCGCCAAAGGACGCAATGCTAACTAATCAAGCAAATGGTTAATCAACAGCGAATCCAACGCAGACGCTCGACACCTCGTGGACCTCGTCAGTCGCTCTAATTCGCGCAATCTGTACCAGAATAATGTCCCCGCGTGTCCGTTCGATCGTGATAAAATCTCTGGACGCGTAACGAGTTGGCGTCTCGAAGAAGTCGATCGGTCGCGAGAGAAGCGTCAGCCTAGACAGAGGGCACCGGTGTCGATGCACGTATTTCGTAGGGTGCAGTTCGAAGGGCTTTTTGTCTTAATTACGTGTCGTTACGCGCAACTAATTGCAGCCAGATAACAGGGCTGAGAATACGCCAGACGTCTCGACTTATCGCTCGCACTAATCATACCGGCCACGGACGGAGACAGGGTGAAAGGGCTAGACCGGAGGGTGGCTGTGAACCCGGTGGCCGGGAGAGGGATAACGTCACGCGTAGCGCCGCTTTCGGGGTGAACACGTCAGATTTAACTGGATGTAATTAGCGATTACAAATTACCCTTTTGTCCATTAGCGCGGCCGCGATACGTGTGGCAGATTTGCGCAGCCGCTGCAGTAAATGAACATCCACCGTGCACAGAGGCTTCTGCAAACCTCTCCCTCGCCGTCAGCCTCTCTTCCTTATTTGTACACGTGCTCGCTTCCTCGGCCGTGTTTGGGGAGTAGGAGCAGTTTCTTTTTCGAAGTTGTCGAAAATTTTGTGGAAGCTGTTCGAAACGCTGGTTATTTCGCAGGACGTTTGTAACCATTTTGTAGTCTTGATTTTTTTTTCGAGAGAGAGATGTCGTGAAGCAGATGTACGGAAAATTGCGAAAATTGAAGAAGAAGCTATTCGAAACGCTGATTATTTCGCAGGACGTTTATAACCAATTTTATAGTCTTGATTATTTTTTTTGGAGGGAGATGTCGTGAAGGAGATGTACGGAAAATTGCGAAAACTGAAGAAGAAGCTATTCGAAACGCTGGTTATTTATAGTGGAAGGTTTTCTACCCTTCTACAGTCTTGTTTTTTTTTTTCTTCGAGCACGATATTATAAAAAAGACGAACTGAAAAATTGCGAAAACCAAATAAGAAGCTATTCGAAACGTTAGTTATTTATAGTATAAGGTTTTCAATCCTTCTATAGCTTTGTTCTCTTTTTTTCTTTGAGCGAGATGTGAAGAAGATGTACGGAAAATTGCGAAAACTGAAGAAGGAGCTATTCGAAACACTAATTATTTAGTAGAACGTTTCTGTCCCTTCTACAGGTTTGTTCTTTTTATTTTTTCTTTCAGTAAGATATCGTGAAGCAGATGAACGAAAAATTGCGAAAACCGAATAAGAAGTTATTCGAAACATTAGTTATTTAGTAGAATGTGTACAACCCTTCTACAATCTTATTTTCTTTTTCTTCGAGTGAGATATCATGAAGATGTACGAAAAATTTCGAAAACTAAACAAGAAGTTATTCGGAACACTAGTTATTCAGTAGAACATTTCCACTTCTTCTATAGCTTTATTCTTTTTATTTCTTCGAGCGAGATATTGTAAAACCGATGAACTGAAAAACTGCGAAAACCGAATAAGAAGCTTTTCGAAACTAGATATTTAGTAGAACGTTTTCAACCATTCTATAGTCTTGTTTTTTTTTCTTTGAGCGAGATATCGTAAAGGAGATGAACTGAAAAACTGCGAAAACCGAATAAGAAGCTATTCGAAACGCTGGTTATTTAGTAGAACGTTTCCTACCTTTCTACAGTCTTGTTTCNTTCGAAACGCTGGTTATTTATAGTAGAAGGTTTCCTACCCTTCTACAGTCTTGTTTTTTTTTTCTTCGAGCACGATATTATAAAAAAGACGAACTGAAAAATTGCGAAAACCGAATAAGAAGCTATTCGAAACGTTAGTTATTTATAGTATAAGGTTTTCAATCCTTCTATAGCTTTGTTCTCTTTTTTTCTTTGAGCGAGATGTGAAGAAGATGTACGGAAAATTGCGAAAACTGAAGAAGGAGCTATTCGAAACACTAATTATTTAGTAGAACGTTTCTGTCCCTTCTACAGGTTTGTTCTTTTTATTTTTTCTTTCAGTAAGATATCGTGAAGCAGATGAACGAAAAATTGCGAAAACCGAATAAGAAGTTATTCGAAACATTAGTTATTTAGTAGAATGTGTACAACCCTTCTACAATCTTATTTTCTTTTTCTTCGAGTGAGATATCATGAAGATGTACGAAAAATTTCGAAAACTAAACAAGAAGTTATTCGGAACACTAGTTATTCAGTAGAACATTTCCACTTCTTCTATAGCTTTATTCTTTTTATTTCTTCGAGCGAGATATTGTAAAACCGATGAACTGAAAAACTGCGAAAACCGAATAAGAAGCTTTTCGAAACTAGATATTTAGTAGAACGTTTTCAACCATTCTATAGTCTTGTTTTTTTTTCTTTGAGCGAGATATCGTAAAGGAGATGAACTGAAAAACTGCGAAAACCGAATAAGAAGCTATTCGAAACGCTGGTTATTTAGTAGAACGTTTCCTACCTTTCTACAGTCTTGTTTCTTTTTTCTTTGAGCGAGATATCGTAAAGGAGATGAACTGAAAAATTGTGAAAATCGAATAAGAAGCTATTCAAAAGGTTAGTTATTTTTTAGTAGGACATTTTCAACTCTTCTATAGTATTTTTTTCTTTTTCTTCGAGCGAGATATTGTAAAAAAGATGAACTGAAAAATTGCGAAAATCGAATAAGAAGCTATTCAAAACGTTACTTATTTTTTAGTAGGACACGTTCAACCCTTTTATAGTCTTTTTTTCTTTTTCTTCGAGCGAGATATTGTAAAAGAGATGAACTGAAAAATTGCGAAAATTGAATAAGAAGCTATTCAAAACTTTCGTTATTTTTTAGCAGAACGTTTCCAACCGTTCTATAGTATTTTTTTCTTTTACTTCAAGCGAGATACCGTGAAGGAGATGAACTAAAAAATTGCGAAAATCGAATAAGAAGCTATTCAAACCTTTCGTTATTTTTTAGCAGAACATTTCCAACCCTTCTACAGTCTTATTTTTTTATTCTTCGAGCGAGATATCGTGACGAAAATGAACTAAAAAATTGCAAAAATCGAATAANTTCAAAACTTTCGTTATTTTTTAGCAGAACGTTTCCAACCGTTCTATAGTATCTTTTTCTTTTTCCTTAAGCGAGATATCGTGACGAAAATGAACTAAAAAATTGCAAAAATCGAATAAGAAGCTATTTGAAACACTAGTTATTTAGCAAAACGTTTTCAACCCTTCTACAGTCTTGTTTTTTTTTTTTTTCGAGGGACATATCGTGAAGAAGATGAACGAAAAATCGCGAAAACCGAACAAACTCGTTCGTGAACTGTGACCGTTTAATGCGTTCGCGAACCAAGTCGAAAACTAGGGCAGCGGCACTGTATAAAGCTGAAAGCTCAGAGAATGTATGTTCGAGTTCCTCTTTATTGCAGTAAAGCGAAGGCAACCAGAGTAGGGTGATACTTTATATATACATGCGTACCCTCCTGAAATATCGAAGGCGAAAACTTTAAATTTGATGGAATTCCGACTCCGTTTCTCTGTAACAAACGATTTCGAAGTAACTTTATGACGTTACGGAAGAGAAAAGAGCGTTTACGTTACTCCGACCGCGCAAACCTGGCGTGTACTGATTTGACCACGTTTAAAGTTATGCTTCGAACGCTTGGGAATGCACGTAGAAAGGACTGTTCCAGCTTTTGCAATCCTAGACTCCACGATGAATGGACATTCATTCTTGAAAAAATTATTTTACTACAAATACTACAAAAATAATTAGGTTAATTTCTAGCTACAGCGAATCAAAGAAGCTAATAGATTTTTAACACTAGAACTACCGACGAATAAAGCAGACTTATGTATACCGAAGAAATAAAAATAAGTATTTAAAAAAAAATATACCAATCAAAGAAAACAAATCTTTCTTCATATTTTTTACAAAAATTTACTAAAAATCCACAGAAATGCAGCATTTTTTATCGATAAATTGCATAAGAAAAATTACAAACCAGTCATTTTGACCACTTAGGTAGTTCTAGCGTTAAGAAACGAAGCAAATTTTTGATTTCTTATTAGCAAGTTTCATATTGTAAACAATGAAGAATCAGACTTGTTCAGGTGAAAACTAAAGATATTAGAAGAAGATATGTCNTCTTTCTTCATATTTTTTACAAAAATTTACTAAAAATCCACAGAAATGCAGCATTTTTTATCGATAAATTGCATAAGAAAAATTACAAACCAGTCATTTTGACCACTTCGGTAGTTCTAGCGTTAAGAAACGAAGCAAATTTTTGATTTCTTATTAGCAAGTTTCATATTGTAAACAATGAAGAATCAGACTTGTTCAGGTGAAAACTAAAGATATTAGAAGAAGAAAGCTCCGCAAGGTCAAATAATTGTTATAAATAATGGATAAATTCGCGAGAGAATTATTCATAAAGTAAAAACATTTGCTCTCTAACACAGGTTCGCTAGGTTGACAAACCGTTGAAATATTTATCGGTCGGATTGATTTTCCGAAACACGAATCGTTTGTATTCCATTCTTCTTTTTACTCTCTCAAATTTTTTCCAACGACCGTTTAAAAGATTCTACAACATTCGGCGTGTTTGCCGTGACAAGCGAATGTCATCGGATCGATGAATTTGGATAAAAATTTTCAGGAACGCGTCGCAAATCGGTTTATCGAACAATTCGTCGCTGGTTGCAGGTTTCCACTGCGAGGACCGAGTGGTGTTCGAAAACCTTCGACTATCAACGCGTGTCACCACATCAGAGTGTTTCAATGGCTTTCGAGCGTGAACGCGGACAACTTCGCAGGGCGTGAAACACTATTTATACGTACTCAAAAAAACACTTAAACCAATTTATATCTGTCGTGAAACAAAGATTACTTTACATCCGCGATTTTCACATGGAAACGAAATCAATGTGGCCACAAAAAATTTGTTAATTCAAAAGCCTGCGTGTTATAACATATTTAACACGTTCAACCCGGCGTGAACCACCGGTGGTTCACAGGCATTGCTCTCATTTGACGGCGTGGACCATCGGTAGTTCCCATATATTTCTAATTTTATTTGAAAAAGCATACTTTAAATTGAACAACTGGGAAGAGACTAGATGATATTATACAATGGAAAAGAAAAATTATGTTTGCAGTTGTTTTCAGTATAGAGAATAATTTATTTTTCATAGTTATTTCCAATATAAAAAAAAAATNTATTCCATTCTTCTTTTTACTCTCTCAAATTTTTTCCAACGACCGTTTAAAAGATTCTACAACATTCGGCGTGTTTGCCGTGACAAGCGAATGTCATCGGATCGATGAATTTGGATAAAAATTTTCAGGAACGCGTCGCAAATCGGTTTATCGAACAATTCGTCGCTGGTTGCAGGTTTCCACTGCGAGGACCGAGTGGTGTTCGAAAACCTTCGACTATCAACGCGTGTCACCACATCAGAGTGTTTCAATGGCTTTCGAGCGTGAACGCGGACAACTTCGCAGGGCGTGAAACACTATTTATACGTACTCAAAAAAACACTTAAACCAATTTATATCTGTCGTGAAACAAAGATTACTTTACATCCGCGATTTTCACATGGAAACGAAATCAATGTGGCCACAAAAAATTTGTTAATTCAAAAGCCTGCGTGTTATAACATATTTAACACGTTCAACCCGGCGTGAACCACCGGTGGTTCACAGGCATTGCTCTCATTTGACGGCGTGGACCATCGGTAGTTCCCATATATTTCTAATTTTATTTGAAAAAGCATACTTTAAATTGAACAACTGGGAAGAGACTAGATGATATTATACAATGGAAAAGAAAAATTATGTTTGCAGTTGTTTTCAGTATAGAGAATAATTTATTTTTCATAGTTATTTCCAATATAAAAAAAAAATTCACAAACACATTCGCAAAAATCGCCTCGTCCTGCTGCTTCACCCGGACGAAAAAATCGTCGTCCGCAGAGGGTTAACTGATTGGACATAGCATGCCTCCCACCCTCTTGGCGACGGCACGCCTAACGGGGGTGTTTAGTATTTAAGAAATGTCACTGTTACGATTAGGACAGAACCATTCAGAACTATCAGAATTGAACAAGAATTGAACAAGGATCAGAATTGGAGAATTGTTAGAACTGTGATTAGAATTGTCAAAGTATTGAACTAGAAGTACTAAGAACTTGAGAAGGAACTGGGGATGAGACGAGATAAGAACATTGAACATTGAACATTGAATTAGAACTAGATCTGGAACTTGTGAACTATTGAACTATTTTGATTAATATATGCTGTACCAATTTTTCTCAATGAACGCCTTTTTAAAGTAAAAGAATGATCAGAATACATGCAAGCACCTAACATTCAAGAACTGTCACTGTTACGATTAAGATTAGAATTGTGAGAATTGTCATTATAATTGTCAGAACTGTCATAAGAATTGTCAGAACAAGTATTAGAAAGGTATTAGGAAGAACTTGAGAAGGAACTGGAGATGAGACGAGATAAGAACATTGAACATTGAACATTGAATTAGAACTAGAACTGGAACTTGTGAACTATTAAACTGTGGAACTTGTACCATCGGAACTAAATATATTATTTATATTATTCTTATAAATCGTATCGGCATCCTTGATGCTAAATAATCGACTCCACGAAAACTGTACGAGTAAACAAGGCGCTCCGCAGCGAAAGGGTTAAATAATTTTGCTTCTAACGGATGCTTTACAATCTGTACAATAATACAAAGACCATAATTATCAAGAAAAGGGTGCACAGTTTTTTACAAAGCTTTTCGTTTTACAAAAATTTCAAATGGCTCGAATGGAAAGTTCAGTGTGGGGCGTATATGCGCCCCACGTGGGCACGGAACGTGTTACATCTCTCTGTTTCCAAACTCTTTGACGGTACTGTACGTGTGATTGTTTGTCCTCAAACAAAACGGAGGTTTAGTACGCATTCTGAGCACAACGTTAACAAGATATCCTCGCCGTTTCAATTTTATCACCACTTGCGGCGAGCATCTCTCTTTCACCGGTATCTGTTGAGGCACGGTTTCATTCGCGCGAAAATTACAGTGGCCACATCGTTCGAGTTGATAATGGATAAAACAAAAATCAACGACGATTCCCGACATCCAGATTGCGTTTCGTCGACTGTTGTTTGTTTACACGGTCGGTTTTAATAATTCCGAGCCGTCTTCTTATCGCGACGAACGTCGTCAGCGGCCAGTATTTTGTAATATGCGGATTTAATGTTTGCAAACGTTTCACCGTAATACTGTGGGAAAACGGAAGCTGGCGTTCTTCACCACGGTTTCCAGAAACCGTGCAAGAAGGGATCCGTGGACGACACAACAGATTCTGCGTATTGTTTTACCGAAAGGACAGACTTGTCCAACCAAGTAAAACTATTTCGCGTCCATATTAATACGGCCGTGTTGATATTGTTTCTGCGGATTTGTTTCTATTATCTTGCGTGCTGTAGTATTGACACAATTGGAGCTTAAGTGGGGACGACGAGGACTGTGTACCTTCGATAGAATCTTTTGCTTAGGACAGAGTTGTTCAAATCGTATCTCATCAATTTCTTCCTTATTATTTAACGCTAGAACTATCGAGTCAAAATGAGTGGTTCATAATTTCTTATAGAAATTTTATCAATTTAGAATGATATTTTTTGGGGGATTTTTTATGATTTTTTTGGAAAAAATAGATACAAAGAATTGTCACTCTTATTGTAAGTATTTTTTCGAATATCTAGCATTCTGATTTCTTTCGTTCTTTCTGATTTCTTTCTTTCGGTTCTAGTGTTAATATAAGTGAAATCTACGAGAAAATATATGAAATAGCTTAGGAAATAAGGAACATGAATAAAAAATTTATAAACTGTTTCTTGTTCGCACTCTGTGCGAACAAGTGTTTTACAAAATTAGATTAGGTTGATGTGAATTTTGATCAATTTAGATACGTACCAAGAATTTGTTTCGTTAAAAGATATCAATTCTTACCGCAAATAAATATGAACACTAACAATAGTTTAATTACTCGTTAGGAAGTATATACACAAGCTAACGAAAATTATTTTGAAGAGAGAAAATAGTTACAAACAAGATCATTTTTATTCAAACTTTCCCTTTAACACTGAAAACTACCGACGATTAAAGTAGACCTATTTGTACCCCAAAAAATAAAAATGATAGGTGTTCTAAAAAATACATAACGTAAGGAAAACAGATGTTTATCTATATTCTTTACAGAAAATCATGAAAAATCCTCCAAATGCATCACTGTAAATTTATAGAATTTCTAGGAGAAATTACAAGCCGGTCTTCTTGACCGCTTTGATAATTTTTAGTGTTAACATTACAACTGCTGATTAAAGTATATTTATTTGTATGAAAGATGTATGAAGAAACACCTAATGTAACAGAGTTAAACCTTTGTATATATTTTTAACAGAAAATCATGAAAAATCTCCCAAATTGCATCACTGTAAATTTATAGAATTCATAGTCGTTTTGACCGCTTTGGTAGTTTTAGTGTCAACATTAAAGCATATTTATTAATATGAAAGATATATGAAGAAACACCTAATGTAACAGAATCAAACCTTTGTCTATATTTTTAACAGAGAATCATGAAAAATCTCACAAAATTACCGTAGTAAATTTATAAATTTATAAAATTTACTATAAGCGTGATTCGTTAAAAGAGACTAAGATATTTTAAAAAATAAACAACAGAGAATTACGACAAAACTGAGAAACCGTAACCAACTATAATTTTCTAGCATATAAACAAAGTTTCCGATTATCCAAGATTGAAGTTAAGAAAATTAAGAAAATTAAAAAAATTGATTGCATGAAAAGATAACTCATCTCAAAAATATAGGTATTTCCCAATAAAATGGGCGAGCCATAGTCTAGGAGAATGTAATACCGGCCGGAACTAACCATCGGCTTTAAACCCGCGAAAAATATAATTCGTATCCTGCAACAGGGACGCCATGTGCACCGCTGCACCGTTTCGTTTCGTTTCAAACATCCAATCAAAAATGGTATATCGCTAGCCCGTGTTTCTTGTTTTCGGATTCATTCACCCTGGCGAGGTTCGCTGTAGGGACAGCTGGAACCTCATTCCTCCCATAACAACGCTGTACAACGTATTTCTCTTCGGAATTGGGTTCGAAATTTTCCATTTCGTTCCTCGATAAAAGTTACAAGTCTGCGATCGTTGCTCGCCAAAACACCATGTAAATAAAGCTGCAGATTTTTATTTCTGAATTTTAATCATCATTATTCCTCATCCGATCGTTCGTGTAAAAACAAATTAACACATTCGAGATCGGTAACGTGGTCCATAGAATATACGAGCAGCATACTCAAAAACAAGTTCACCGAATTCCAAAACATTTATGTTACGGGGACCGGAAAGTAATGTCGTTTTTGCGCATGTCGATATTCGATTGCCATCTATCAGCCCATCGTGTACTTCAAAGTTATGCCAAAGACATTTCAAGATCAGAGTGACTTGTTTACTCGTAAATAATTAAATCTTGAATTTTTTTTCCAATTTAGGATAAAATGGCCAGCTAAACACCAGAAGAGGTACACATCCGGCATTGTATGCTTTTCGAGTTTCGCAAGTGTAAGAGTCGCCACTACCTGCGACGGGACGAAGCCAGTAGATGGGCCTCTCGAGTGGTGGTGCGAATGTATTTATGGTTGCGAGTGAGACTGATCCGGGTATGTTTGGAAAAGTGTAACCGTGGACGAATCTTGGGTGGTCGAAAGAATATTAGCGAAGAGTGTCTGGCTTATGTCTAGCGTATGTTTGAAACCGAGAAACTGGGCCGTGGGAATGAAGTCTACGTGACTGCGTGATTGGAAGGGATGGATGCGAAGATTTTGAGTGCGAGTGAAAAAGGGATGTATGTGGAAAAAAGATAGAGCGATTGAGGGATGTGCATTTAAGCGAGTGAATGTTCGGGGCGCGAGAGATTTTGTGGCAAGAGGGCAGTGAGGAAAGAGAGTAGCGAGGAGAGACATATAGTGATTAAGAGTATTGTTATTATTGTTCAACTTCAGTTATTATCATTATTGTTATTTAATAAACCAAATAATTCCTACACGCCAGAGCTCGATTATTCTGACAAAAACTTCAGAAAGTGTTAGTGACTTCCGTTCTTACGTTCTTCCGTTTTCTTCCGTTTTTATTTCCGTGTCTCTCTCTCTCTCTTTTCCTCCCTTACGCAATGGTAGTAACGTAACAGTTGCTACTAAAAACATTTGCCATGTTTATCCAAGTGCGTTAGACGTTGGTAAAATTGAAGTTAATTGAAAAGTGCCCGGCGATCGTCAACAGAAAAGGCGTTATTCCGCAATACGATAATGCAAGACCGCACCGCGCAAAACGAACCCTGGAAAAAATTAATGAATCAGGGTGAAAGGTATTGCTTCACCCACCATACTCAGCCGATATTGCACCATGGGATTTCCATTTGTTCCGATCGCGACATTTTCTGAGCGGCAAAAAATTTTCAAATTTGTAACGATGTGAAAAATGCGTTCTCCAGATATTTTGCTCAAATACCAATTGATTTTTGCCGATCCGGCATTGAAAATTTGCACACCGGACGGCAAAAGGTTGTCGATAACGAGGGTAATTACATCACTGATTAAAAATAAAAACTTGTTCAAAAATTGTCCGTTTGAATTTAATGTAAAAAAAAAAACGACATTACTTTCCTGTCCCCCTAATAAAATTACAAGTTCAGAAATTGTGAGACTCCGAGTAGTTTCAGATTTCTACGACACGAACGTTATGAAAGTTTAAGCGTAAGAGATTAAAGTGTATCTAAGTTTAAAAATTAATCCATAAGACCAGCTCCGGACCTTCGATATTTTTCTCCTGGATATATTCCTGAAGAGATATCGACGGAAACAGGGGCATGAAAATGTCAGCGAATGCTTTCGGGGGCAGTTTCTGAATTTTGTATACGCCCTACATAAACCTCGTGAACAGTCGTGGAATGTATACAATGCAGCAATGTTACTCGTTCTCCTGATTTGGGAAATCGGACAACAATCCCCCAATTCTCGTTCGAATTTGACGTTCTCGTGGAATTACCATATGTAACAATTGTAAAATTGTTGTTTGAAATGAAAAAAAATAATTCTTCACGTTTTCGTTAGGATCTCAATTTCTTTTAATTACATTTAATTTTTCGTTTTGAAAATTACAAAATATTCTAGGAATGAAATGGTGAGCCTGGAGAGAATGTTTAACGTGGATCGATAGATGTGCGAATGAAAAGTATTCGGAACTGAGCGATAGAGGCGCGAGAGAAGAGTGTTTGGACCGAATGATCGAGATCGCAGTGTCACCGAAAATTTTTTGAGAATGTCTGGACGGAGTGGAAGAGATTTATTTAAAATATATTTTAACCCCTTAACTTGCGCGCTCGAGTTAATTCGAGCGCGTTAAACAGGCCAAACTGTGCACACTCGAGATAATTTGAGCGGCGTTGTATTTTATGCTGCTATAATTTTTCTCGAATATAATCGAGAATTGAAAATAACAATGTGAAAGCTAAGAAAAAAAAATCGTTTTGATCGAATTGAATTGATATTTATCATTTACATAGGATTGTAAGCTGTAACACTTATTTATTCAAGAATAAAACATAGCCTTTTTCCATGGAACAAAACTTTTTATAAAGATACACTTATCTTTGATTAATTTTGTATTTTTTTTATTTTTTTGCCAAGACAATGTTCTAAAGTGTTTTTTTACATAAAAAGAAAAGTGATTTCTTTTGGCCGGTTTAAAAAAAAAAAATCTGTGCGTTAAGGGGTTAAATAAACGCTTAACCCTAAATATTTAAGTACAAAGGGTTAAATTGAACGATGTAAATATTCTGATGATAGTATTTATCAGAATTCAGTGTAGACTATTTCTAACGGAATATCTGTATGATTAGCCATGACATACGGCCACAATTGCTAATGAAATGTTTATTAACGCGAATATATTCATGTTACGAAGAGTATCAATTCTTAAATAGGTCGCGATGTACTAATGTTCTATTAAATGATTACAACTGCTGTATGACTGTTTTAATAGCGTTAACATTTTCAACGGTACTTAATGAATGTTTCCGCAATGCCGCTGTATTAATCATCGAACGTTAATCGAAAATTACTAGCTACCGTTAATTACAATTTCAATTACCAAAAAAGAAAAAAAAAAAATAATAATAATTTCGTTTAGATATCTGCAATTGTTGGAACAACGTACATAATTTCCATTCTTGCTATATAAATAAAACAAAACAGAAAATCGATATACAGTACCGTTTAATAAAATTTCGATACACATTTAATTTGAATAGATATAAAAATGATACTGGGAACGGGAATAACAAAAAAGTATAAGAATTATTTTCAATTATAATTCTTTTATTTTTAGAAAAATAATTTTAAGATCCTGTAATGATACAATGCTTGCTATACTCTCATAATATCCGTCTCTGCAGTTAGGAAACTTGCAACCTCAGCTGCGAATACACATAACGTGTAAGAAAGATGACTTGTGCAATTTAACTGAGACAAACTAGCAGTTGTTCTGTAAGTTGATTGATGGAGATTGATTCGCTAAGAATTACCGAGTTTTTGTTCATAAATTTCGGTTTTATACGTACGATTCGCAGCTGAAGTTCATAGATATGTCGACGTTTGATTGGGTGATTCCATGAATCACACTTTTCGTAGACGTTGATCAATGTGCTTCCGGTAAAGAACAATAACGTGATAAAATAATAAAAACTTAGCTCGCTTTGTTTATTTTGCAAAAAATATTGTTTGCGACGTTTACTGCATTCTTTGACTGGTGTATCGTTCTGTACGAATGTTGAAAAGAATATTTCGTTGCTGGGATATTTTAGAACGAAACAATTCTTTTCGACCCTGTCAACAATCGTAGCAATACATTGCGTTTTGTTTATTCAAAGAAAACTTTATATATTCATAGAATATTTCGTTTAATTTTTATTACCGCAATAACTCAAGAGGGCAATAAAATTTATAATAAACGCCAAGAAACGTGATTCATGTCGTATGCAAAACAGAGGTAATTTTATTTTCTACAAACTACAACAGAGTGTATTTCTGTTCCTCTCAGGGTAGTTTCTAGTGGTTACAACGGAAGAAACAATTACAGTATTTAGGTGAACCTTGTTTGCGATACGCTGCACTATAATGACAGAAAACAGGAATGTGATAACGAAAGTTTTAATGAGAGTGACTTCGATCAATCTGAAGAATTTTACAGAAATCTTATAATTGACGATTACAGTGAAATACGAAGCGAAGACGAAGACGATGATAGCTAACTAGAAAATGACGATGGTAGTGACAGAACACCAAGATTTCAAAGACGTACCAAACGCTCTTCGAACGGTGATAGCAAATTTTCTCGCGTACCACTATCAGAGCAATGGATATATTTGTTTTTATTCATTTATTCTTGTTTCGCAATTCTAATTACTCGAAGTCATCTGAATACTGTCAAGAAATGTTACGGAGTTGCCACGCGCCGATTTCGATGAAACTTTGATACGATATAGATCTCGAAAAAATATTAGACACGTATTTTTTTATATCGGCCATCGTTCACTTTGAACAGGCGATATCGGTCCTCGAAGTAGGGTGTAAGAATTTTTAAACGAATTAATTTTTTCTTAAACTTTTTACCCAGCTGGATTCGACGTTACAAAATAGTCATTTATAATGAATATTCAACAGCAGCTGTATTTATTATCACGCTCTCTTAACCCTGTACAACGCCACGTAATTTAAAAGTTATATACTTGTGAGTTTGTTTTTTTAATTTAATTTAATTTGCCCGTTACCGTATCATTTCATTTTATTTATACCGTTCATTTTGAAGAGGTGATATCAGCCCTCAAAGTGGGACGAAAAAGTTTTTAAACGAATTAATTTTTTTAAAAACTTGTTACACAGCTGGATTCAGCGTTAAAAAATAGACAAAACCGTACATTTAAACTTTCTATCTATCTCCAATAGTTTTCGAGATATACCGTCAAATAGGTTTTTCATCCTCTATTTTGAGGACTAATGTCACCCCTTCAAAGTGAACGATGACCGATATAAAAAAATACTTGTGTAATATTTTTTCGAGATCTATATCGTATAAAAGTTTCATCAAAATCAGCGCGTGCCAACTCCGTAACATTCCTTGACAGTATTGAGATGACTTCTAGTAGTTAGAATTGCGAAACAAAAATAAATAAATAAAACGAATCGATATAACTGATTTTTCAGAGATAAATGAATTTTCACGTAAAATCTACCGCTCTTACATACCACTCCAGGCGTAAAAAAATTAAGTCTGTGCCAGGTGCAAAATTTTTAAGGCCGAGTAGCGGAAAATATATGAATAAGAAAAAAGTTACTCAAAATAATGACCCTGCCAACGTATTTCAAGGCTGTTAAGATCGGCGAAGAATCCCTTATTCTACATAATTATCGAAGCAAGAAATTACATGCTTTTTTAAACTAAAACTTCGTACCATCATATCACTTACAGTCTGCTCGTGTCATACAGCGATTCCCACGAGAACAGCGCTGCGGTACCATTTTAAAGAAAAATGGCGGAGCAAACGAATCCAAGGGACGCGTTAAGGGACACATTCGTGTTCACCGTTCACGCATGAAGGAAGAAGGTGAAACGGAGAAACGTGGCGGAAGAAATAAACGTCCGCGAAGCTTCTTTTAATTTAAACGGAAAACATCCGGGAAATAAAGGGATTAAAGAGAGAATTTAAACGTAAAACTGTGCAACTCGGAAACATGCTCAACTTCTAGTGGCGTCGCGAAAGACAGCTGAATTAATTTCTGTAAATATAAGCTTGGATATCCTGTTTCACGCAATAAGCGATTGTGGACGGAGTTTAACAACTTGATGGTTTTTTTTTTTGTTTAATTTTCACTTTTTGTTTTTAAGTTTCCCTGTTGCTATGAAAGTGTCAAGAATAGTTAACACATTCGCGACGTTGATGTTGAGTTCACGTCTTTATATACTTTCTTTTACTGGCAAATTGTAATATTTAATTGTTACGTCCCATCACACCCTGAAATTCCTATAAAAGTAGATTATTATAATCATTACCGCGATATTACGCCAGAACAATTATTATTATTATTATTATTACTATTAGAGGAAAGCATTATTTTTGGCATCAAGGACCTAATTATCTAAAACTTCAAAGCGGGACTAGAATCCATAATGACGATCTGGATTTATCTATTCTATTTTTTCAAATTTCAAACAAATGATTATAAGCATCATATCGAGAAGAAACATTTCTGATATTTACACAAATTTAAATAGCAAAACTTTGTCGTATTCAGCTATAGACTTTTGAATTTTAAAAATTATATGCGGTCTTCAGTTAAGCGTCTCGCCGAAAATTAACCGTCGTAATACCGGAATAATTTGTATCGAAGAGATAAAAATGGTAGTGTTGGATACGAGAATAATAAGAAGGCGAAAACAAAAGTCGCATAAATAATCTAAGCATTTGGGCTAGCTGAGTTTCGAACGTAGATGATCGTTTTACAACGGTAAATAAATAAAAATATAGCGTTACAAAAACTACGTGGAATACAAACAAAGCGTTTGGGAAGAATATTGTGAACGAGAGTAAAGTGCGGCGTTGATTTGTAAACTTCCGTTCTAGAAATTTCTCTCCACGAAATTAGTTACGCGGTGGACTCGAAGCTTCAATGGATAACGATGTGTCGAAAGCACCGATGGAAAATAATTCGCTGAGAATTAATATTAATCATTCCATGGTATTGCATCGCTATTTTGTAAATTGGAAAGGTCAAAAAGTGACACGAGGTTACAGTCATTTACCAAAAAAATCCGACATTTCACATGCAACAAGCTGATACAAACTTTTAGGAAAAGGCTAAGGCTTCGTGGCCACGTCCATCGGCCTTCTTCTCCATTTCATGTTTCGATCGTTGAAATTCGATTTGAAGACCATTTTGACACCGGCAAGAAATCGGAACGAAGCAAACGCCAAGAAAGCGGCGACAATTCAAACAAATCTTCGACAAAAGACGCGGATAATTCTTCACGTAGCACCAGGCACAGGCTCGTTTCGAAACGTGTCACGTTCCTGGCTGACATCGATCGCGAAAACACGCGAATCCTGAGAAAGAAACTCTACTGTCTGTTGGCGTACTCGGCGTTGGCCCGGTGTTGTTCTTTAACGCTGGTAACAGGAAGAGGATCGCAATGGCGAAACGCTGTACGTGCCACCGTTTTCGTACCGCACACGAGAATCATTATGTAATCAAAGAGCGGCTCGTGCTCGGTTAAGAGGAGCCTGTCCGTCCGGCAATCGTCGCGTTCAATCATGCACCCGCTATATGTACATATCGGTCGTACAGCGACTGTTATTCACTGCTCCGGGCAGTGTCCCGTTGGACGGGCTCTGTGATCCATACAGACGAACAAATTTCCGAGAATAATCAGCCTTGCAGTCTGGAGAGTCAATATTGAAATTTAACTATCTTAGCCGAGTGAACTGATTAACTTTTTAACATTAGAATTATAGACGATTAACACTAGAACTACCGACGATTAGAGTATACGTATTTCTACCGAAGAAATCGAAGCGGAAGGTATATAAAATAATATTTAATGCAATCGAGACAAAAGTTTATTTATATTTTTAAGAGAAAATCACGGAAAATCTTCCCAAAGGCACCGTAATTAATTTATAAAATTTCTGTAAAAAATTAGGAATGGGTTATTTTGACCACTTTGGTAGTTCTAGTGTTAACGGTAGGACTACAGACGATTAAAGTCGAGTAATTCGTATCGAAGAAATAAAAATGGTAGTGTTGAATATGAAGATGATAAGAGGGCGAAAACGAAAGTGAACGATAGAGGGAAAGTCAGATAAATAATCTAAGCACTCGAGCTAGCTAAGCTTCGAGTGTAGATGATCGTTTTATAACAAGACCTAGGCAGGAGAGTCAATATTGAAGTTTAAGTATCTTAGCTGAATGAACTGATTAACTCTTTAACATTAGAATTATAGACGATTAAAGATGACTAATTTGTACCAAAGAAATAAAAATAGTAGCGTTGGATACAAAAATAATAAGAGAGTGAAAACAAAAGTCGCATAAATAATCTAAGCACTTAGGCTAGCTAAGCTTCAAGCTCCGATGATCGTTGTACAACAGGGCCTAATCACAAAAGGCGGACCCTGGCCAAGATTTGGAAAACTATCCGAGGACACACACTGTTTAAACGTTGAGCTGATCAGTCGGTTATCAACCGTGTGAAAATTAGTCATCGACTTAATTGTAAGTTACACACAACGATATCCATTAGAGAAGTTATTTACACGGACACTGTAAATTTTGTTTACATTTACTGGTTTGAGAATTCCACATGCACTATAGCGAGATCGTTGCCGGTTCGCGTTTAGCGGATTAAAAATCGATTTATCACGGTAGATATTTGAGAAAACACAAACAGTACGAACTTACCGACGAACCTAATATATGTTTACTTATTATATGGATTCTATGTATTTCTGTACTCTCAAAATTTCCACAAATGCATAAAAATCCTCAGTTTACTAACAGGCGTGCTCTTTGCACAACGCGAAACTTGTTATAAAAAGAAGAAAGAAAGAAAAAGATTTCATTATTTCACTTCCCTAGATCCTACGAATAGCCGGAAATGATTTGTTACCCTATTACTCAGGACAATTGACATTTTACTGCGTTTGTACACTGAATTGTGAGTCTCTTTTGAATATTCTGATTTAATGTTCATAACGCCGCGTCTACTTTGAATTAATCAAATGCACGAATATATATGTTTTGATTAATCGTTCTGCCGTATTTTGGCAGCTAAAAGCGCTCAAGGAAGAATAATAGTGGCGCACAGTTGTTATCTCGTTTTTTTACAAAATAACAAAATTGTTTTCCGTTCTAGGAACAGCCACGAGCACATTGCTCGCAGCAAAAGCGCTAATAAATATGTATAATATTTTTGCAACAATATTATGCAGTAGCTTGAAAAACCTTGCAGATGTCTGATTCAATTCGATCCGCGTCGAACAATAATCGTAACGTCGCTGTTGACTCCCACAGTTTGCGTGGAGTCGATTATTTAGCATCAAGGATGCCAACACGTTTATAACAGTAATATAAATGATGTATTTAGTTCCGATGATACAAGTTCCACAGTTTAATAGTTGACAAGTTCCAGTTCTAGTTCTAATTCAATGTTCAATGTTCAATGTTCTTATCTCGTCTCATCTCCAGTTCCTTCTCAAGTTCTTCCTAATACCTTTCTAATACTTGTTCTGACAATTCTTATGACAATTCTGACAATTCTAATCACAATTCTCACAATTCTAATCTTAATCGTAACAGTGACAGTTCTTAAATATTAGGTGCTTGCATGTATTCTGATCATTCTTTTACTTTAAAAAGGCGTTTCTTGAGAAAAATTGGTACAGTATATATTAATCAAAATAGTTCAATAGTTCACAAGTTCCAGATCTAGTTCTAATTCAATGTTCAATGTTCAATGTTCAATGTTCTTATCTCATCTGATCTCCAGTTCCTTCTCAAGTTCCTTCTCAAGTTCTTCCTAATGCCTTTCTAATACTTGTACTGACAATTCTTACGACAATTCTCACAATTCTCACAATTCTAATCTTAACACTTTACCAACCGGGAGCCTATTAATCGGCTTTTTACAGCCAACGTTTATCTACCGCTTGCCGCTTAATACTAACATTATGAAAACAAAAAACTTTATTCAATTTAATTAACCTACAATAACAGAAACGATATACCAAGCACTCTCACGAATTTCGATTTAAAAACAAAGTTGCAAGAATAAGAGCTTATATTTCCGCACGATAGCCAAAACCGAGCCGGTGTTAGCGATGTATCCGCGCTCGAATCAACCGGTCGGTAAAGTGTTAATATTGAATAACAGAGAAAATTGTAAGCTCTGCTTTTCACAGAATTTTTATAAAACTAATTTAATTTACCTACTACACGATTTATCCAATCGGTTAAAAATTCTGGTGTCAAGAGAGGTGGTCAATGTCACGCCCTCAGAGATCGTGCGTCAGTCCTAAGTCAGGTAGGTTCAGACGTGACGGTGTCAGAAGGTAGCAGCTCAAGTACACGTGCGTCAGTTCTTGGTGGAGATTAGGATACGGCACTTTGCTGTTGAGCAGAAAGCGACGAACATCGAAATATTCGCCAGTTTCTAGGTCGTAAACTGATAACATGTCAGATGTGAAAATGACCGTTCTCAAAAATAGCTAGGGTTCATCCGTATCATAAATTAAGTCGTTAGCTGCCCTTAACAGTCGCCTCGAATAACGTGTTAAGGAAAATCCTTGAATCATTTCCGATTCTCTCTTCAGTCGATTGCTCATCGATATCCTCTCGTCCGCCTCGAAAATCAACCCTGTCTGATGGCATTCCGTTGTTTGCTCGTATCCATTTCGAGATTCAAGCGTCGGGAACGCTGGCACGGTAGGAGGGGGTCAGCGAAAAATAATAAACGAAAAGCAAGAACGGCACTCGAATCAAGTATTTGTCGTTAATCGGTCAACAGAATTGCGTTGTTAATGGGAATTATCGTTATTCGACGATTATGACAACACGCCTACTTGCGTGGCACGCTCCGATTGTTCCCGATACTCTTTTTGGTCGATTGGTTAACGACACCCCTGTCCCTCTTCCGGAAATCGGTTCCGTTTAATGGCCTTTCCCTGTTTGCTCGCCGCTCCGTTCACCTTTTTGTCATATCGAATCAATCGAAACGTTGAATTTAACGGAAACCGGCTAGCGAAATGTTTAATTACATACACGTCGAGCCGGTGGAAGTTAGTTTATATTTTCCTGCGGTCTGCCCTTCGACGTTTCAGTTCCAGTCGTTGGCGAACGTGTACAATGCGAGGGGCACAAAGAAACGTTATTGGTAAATTCGTTGAAATGTGTCAACGAGTAATAATCGAACAAATTAAATTGCAGAATAACGATGAAAGAGCGAGTTTCATGCCATTTATGTTTATTTTGTTTTGTACTTTTTTTTTCCTCTTTTTCTGACGTAAAAATGTGCTTTAACACAAGAACGATTACCGACGATCAAAGTATACTTATTTCTACCGAACAAATAAAATTGGACGGTATACAAAATAATGTGTCATAGAACTGAGTCAAAGGTTTACTTATATTTTTAACAAAAAATCACGGAAAATCTTCCCTAAGGTATCTTAATTAATTTATAAAATCTCTGTGAATAATTACGAATGGGTCATTTTGACCACTTTGGTAGTTCTAGTGTTAAGTTAAATGTGAGAATGTTGGGTTGTTCGGACAGTTCGTGGCTAAATTTTAGTACGATTCAAGACAACGCTGTCTTAGAGAATATTAATTAAGCTATGTCTCTTGTAATTTTGCCTATTATTAATTTGTTTCCATAAATTGTAGTGGGTAAAATAAATTGGTTTTATAAAAATTCTGCGAAAAGCAGAGCTTACAATTTTTTCTGTTATTCAATATTAACACTTTACCGACCGGTTGATTCGAGCGCGGATATATCGCTAACACCGGCTCGGTTTTGGCTATCGTGCGGAAATATAAACTCTTATTCTTGCAACTTTGTTTTTAAATCGAAATTAGTGAGAGTGCTTGGTATATCGTTTCTCTTATTTTAGGGTAATTAAATTGAATAAAGTTTTTTATTTTCATAATGTTAGTATTAAACAGCAATCGGTAGATAAACGTTGACTGTAAAAAGCCGATTAACCCATTGACTGCCAACTACGAGATATCTGGTAGTGCTGCAATTTTAGATTAATTACAAATGACTATTTCAGTTAAGAATTATTAGTGTTTTTTTTTCAATAAAAATTACTGTAAATGCCATTACAATATTATATCGGTAACTTAATATTATTATATTTTGCAAAATTTCATGTATTCTTTAAAATAAAACCGTGAACGCTCTAAATATGCCTGGCAGTTAATAGGCTAATAGGTTAATAGGTTAATAGGCTCCCGGTCGTTGAGCGTTGATTGCAAAAAGCCGATTAATAGGCTCCCGGTTGGTAAAGTGTTAATACTATGTCTTCTAAGCTTAATATTGAAAACATTGTTTAATTACATCATTTTGATTTCAGTTAGAAAAATGTCTACTATTTAGGACGTACCTACTTTCGACCACGACTTTCTGCAATTATATCATTAAAGTATGATGTTCACTTAAAATCATATTGATAATTGCATCTTTCTTGTTAACTTAACAAGAAACCTGAGAGAGAAAGAACCCCGATTTTTTCGAAAACAAAGTTACAAAGCAAAAAATTTTATTTTACACTTTCGAGTTGTTTATTCATGTTACTTGTGGTGGTGGTTTTTTCATCGGTTGTGCTACTAGTTAAGCGACACCCTGTATACGATTCAACGTATGTTCTACAATTGAAAATATTGATTTCTCGGTTCGATGTTCTCGAAAGATAAAGCGAACGACATAAAAATGATATAAACGGTGGAGAATAAAACGTTGATATGCAAGTCTGTACGATGGCCGTGTTTAACCCAAAAAATCTGATAAAAGGACAAAGTCGTAAAAAGTTGGAACGGTGTCCTCGTATTTTAAATTCGGAATATCTAAGTAAATGAAAATCACTTTGGGCAGAGCGGTTCCAACTGGAACCAGTAAAATCGAGCCACGCAATATTTCAAATTGAAGAGGGGCAGCCCGAAAATAAAATTCTTCGAATCACATTTTCTTTCCATTAATTTGTGGACGGTAAACATGTTGCGTTTTTATGGTTTCATGTAAACATTTCCATCAAACGGTATGTATCAACAAATACGTTTCTCCGATGTAATAATTGTAATTGTAATAATTATGAAAAGTACTGTACCGTAGAAGCTATTCTGAGAAATCTTTATATATACAGGTAACCCTTCTATAACACGGTAGATTGGTTCCTAGAAAATGTCGTGTTGTGTGAAACTGTGTTGTATGAGGCCCAGAGCCAGTACAAAAAGGGAGGTTACGTTCCGAAAACTTATTAACACGTTGAGCGCCACGTCAGCCATCGGTGGCTGACACTAGATTTTCTGTTTAGGTCGCGTCAACCATCGGTGGCTGACAGCGTGTAATATGAGAACTATAAAATTTTACACTATTTTGCGGAATTACACAAAATTTATTTAAAATTTACTTAATTTGGTATTATTACAGTATTAATGGGATCGGAAACACCGGCCCTTCAATACCAGTGCGTATAAGCGGCGCTCGTGGCCTGAACGGGATTGTCTTAGAAATACGCGTGGCGCTCAACGTGTTAAAAACAAATTTTTTTTTTTAAATCTACATGAATAACTTAATTTTTATTAAAAATATAAATGTATGTAAGTATGTATGTATGTATGTATGTATGTATGTATATAATGTATGTATGTAACTATGTTTTCAGGCCATGGAGATAAAAAGAAATACTTTCCGCAAAACTGTATCTTTAAGACGGCAAGTCTCGCCGCGACTATAGAAGTACAGTGTTGTACAAAGGTTTTTGCAATTTTCTTATCGTGTTAGAGCGAAACCGTGTTATAGAATGCCGTGTTGTAGGAGGACTACCTGTACTTAATATATAAGCTTTATATATATATATTTATATACACCACCGCTCATAATTATTCGAACACTGATAAATTTGTCAATTTGATCAATTTGATCAATTTTTATTGATTTCAGTACATAAATATTACCGAAACGTGTAAATTAGTAACAATTTAGTGACTGAAAGTAATATTTTCTATCTTCTTAAGCAATCGACACATTGTAAATTGAAATTGTCTATTAATAAAAATTTACCAATACTGTGTTAAAATGAAATACACGATTCATGAAAGGACACTGCTTGAATTAACCCTTTGCACTCAACTGGCGACGTGCATAATTTTCTTCAGAGATTAAGTTATGAATTAAATTCTGTATCTTGGTCAATTCAAGCGCTTCTTTTGTTTTAAGATAAAAGTAAATTAACCAAATAAATAAGAAATCGTAAACATTTATAATTCTCTATTTTTCCGTTCCAAAAGAACACTAAGTTATCACAGCAGTCCTTTGAAACTTAAAAAAGTTCACGAGTGCAAAGGGTTAACCATGGTAGAAGAACGTCATTATTTAATCCATAGGTTAGCAATCAAATAACCCAAATATAAAAAACTTTGACAGATACAGACTTTAATGTCATTTTTTCACAGGTTTGAATGTGAATAAAATGTAATTTTTATTGCATATTAGCTCAGTAATTTATTCAGAATATTCAATTTTATCGTATCATAATATTTTACTTTGGTGTTAAATTAACGATAAAAGAACGTCATTATTTAATTCATAGCTTAGCAATTAAATAACGCGAATATAAAAAACTTTTCGAATAAAAAAATACTTCCATAAGGTTTGACACTTAAAGACTTTAATGTAATTTTTATTGTGTATTAGCTCAGTAATTTATTCACAGTATTATAATATTCTGCTGCTCATAGCTGTAACAATAACAATTCTATAACAAAATCATAAATTACATTCTGTAAAAAATAAACAAGCGTTCGGATACTTTTGAGCGGTAGTGTAAATAATTTTAAATTACAATGATTGGAAAGGTTTAATAAATTTTAATATAATGTGTGTTAAACGGAGACGTTACTGATAAATCAAATATAAATAAACAGTTTCGCTTTTGTTAATATTTCTATTGAGAATGAACATAACGTAGAATGCTCTATTTTTATTTTTATTAATAATTTTTCATATTTCCTCTATTGATATATATAACAATTTTTTAAATAGTTTAAATAGTTATCAACGACAATTGTTACAAATTGATAGTAATGTAAATATTGTTTCTTTTACGCGTTACACAATTTAAATTGAACAGCCTCACGTATCAATCGTTTTAAATTTTTCTCCTTTCTGTCTTTATTTCATTTTTTTTTCTCTTTTTTTTATACGTCTAATCCTGTTTGATTCTTTTCTCTTCGATATAATCTCGCCGTGTATCGCCCGATCTACTGAAAGTTTGCAATCTTTTATAATAAAAGAAGATTCAAAAAATTTCATATTTCGATATTGAAAATTTTTGCTGTATTTTGTACGCTTTTAAGGAAATTTCGGTGAATGTGGAAATTTTTGAAATTTTCATTTTCGTTACATCATATTTGTCCGGTAATATTTGAAGAATGTTCAACGTTACGGTGTATCG